>JAXGGA010011735.1:0-41315 GCA_038373865.1 Uloborus plumipes | reverse complement strand
AAACTTTTTCGCCTGATCCGGCCGTACTAGATCCAGAGTTAAACTAATCGGAAACTGTATTTTGTTCTTCCGTCGCTATAGCTACGAGGCATGTTGCTCTTTGAAAGGGAGCTATGATGTCCCTTTTCATGTCAGAAATAAAGAAGAAAAATTGGGAGCGAAGGCGAAAACAGTTTCATTATTCAGGAGATGGTACAGTTATCTTTTTCTTTGCGCCGCTCTCTGGTCTTGCGCTTGACTTTTCTCTGCTCGTAACTGTAACTGGGATGAAGTTCATAATGCAAGTGATGGAACAAAAGAATAAAAAGAGAGGAAATACTGACTGGAGAGGATTTTTTTTTCCTCCTTTCAGTGTCGAAATAGTTGCAGTTGATCCGACGCTAGCGAATTGTCTTTTCTTCGGTTGTAAACTGAAAATGTTCTACCGTTTTTGTTTGCTTTTGTAGTTTACTCAAACATCGTGACAGTTACAAAGCTTCTTTTCCTACTTTTTTTTCTTAAAATAACATTTTTTAGCCCAAAAGTGCATTGAAACATCACTGAAAAAGATCCTTTCATGTTCTTACAAAAGCAGATCGTCGTGGCAAATAGTGTTCTAAAACAAGGGATCTCCATATTTGTTGGCTCCGGCGCGATGATAAAATGCTTCGATTTTATTTTTGCGCGTGAATTCGATTGCGCAGGTGTTACCAGCTATTGTTACTAATCCCAACCGATTAAACTTTTGGCTAAACCACAAGCCCAAAAGCCATCAGAAAGTTCATGCAAAGAGAGACAGACACCACTTAAAACGGTCTTTCTTATTCATGCCAAGACCGTAAAGCTCTAGATTAGCTGTCGCCTGTCGCCATTTCATTGAAAATGGTTGCCAATGAGTGAAGCCCCAGCCGCCAAACGTGGCGACCGTTGTTCAACTTTGAAGTAAATTTACATGTTGGCGTATTTGAGCCCTTTTGAATTTTTTTGAAAATTTTTCCTGCCTTGCTTCCCTTTCATTCCAGATTCAAAATAAATGTTTTATACTTAAATTGTGCAATGTTTTTATAGCAACTGCTCTTCTAAAGTTGAATCTTAAATCGCACAACTTAAAAAAATAGATAGGAACTCAGAAATGAGTTAAATTTTCTTTAAATATTTGTAAGAACAGATAGAGTGTCTTGTTTGTGTATTTCAGTCGTAAATACTCAAATGGTCATTAAACGTACTGCTACTGCTAACATTAATCTGAAATAATTTGAAACTTCAGCCGTTTATTTACTAGTGGAATTTTTCAAAGAAACCTCATTTTAACAGAGAAATAACTTGATTTAACTGTCTTACCCCTCCCCCTCCTCCTTTCGTTGCGAAACTAAAGAACTTATGATGTCCTAATTTCATTTGAAATAATGCACATCTGAGAATTTTTTTATTCCTCAAATAAAAGACGGAGAAATGTCCATTCAACTTTTATTTTCTTTGCGACGTATACGAACTAACAAAAATTTCATGGTTGTGCTTTGAAAAAGGCTCATTAAATTCAGGTTAGTCTATAAAATTTCAACGGATAAACTTACATTGCTTAAAAGTTTTTTTTTTTTTTTGCTTCGTTATAATTCATTTTCTACGATTGAACTTCATTTTTATCCCCTATTTTTATTGTCAAATGTTTAACTGAAGCTATTACTCTGTTTTTGTTATTTATGTAATTTCAGGAGTGAACCTATTAAAAAAATTGAACCTCACTTCTTGTTGCAAATGAGTACCTCATTCAAGTTTTGAGAAATTCAATTGTTGTCATCCTTGCATATTGCTAACATTGTTGCTGCCAGATTTAGCTGATTTAGTGCAAATATTTTTCTTCCAAATATGGTATACATGTTTGAAAAGTTCTCCCAGCTGAATCATACTTCGGCTGCCGCTGTATTCAAGTATACGGTACTAAGGGATAATTTTCCTTCAAAATAAAACAAATCCACTAGAGATACGGTTGATGCAAATTTTTGTAAATAGTAAAATTTCGTCCAACCGAAGTTTTTCTTCAAACATATTAAATTTTTTCTTATCATATTATTTTCTCTGCAAATCTAAAACAGTGGTTTTAAATTACACTGTAAAAAAGGAATATTGTTTTAATTTTATAGTAATAAAGTGTTAAATTGCTAACTTTACAGTAAAAAACTGTAAAATTGCTAGTTTTACAGTTTATTACAGTTTATTACTTATTTTTGCAGTGTGGTAGTTTGGAATTTCATTCCATTTTGGATGTTTCAAAATAGTTCTTTTCAGACCTATCTATTTTCGAAATCTGCTGAAACCTCAGATTCGAAGTTGCTGAAAAATCGCTTGCTTTCCCGCAAAAAGAAAGAAAAAAAAAAAAAAAGGAAAGCCCGTCTGTGCCCAAACCCTTCCTTTTCGAAAACAAATTGCAGCCCTCTTCTGCTACTGCCTATCTGAGGCAGTTCCGCTTTATTTGTAGTTCGCTGAAGCCCTAAGACAGCTATCAATCGCACGAAGTTAGTAAAACTCCTTTTCGGAGCTACTGAGTAAATAATCTTTTCTAAAGCAGGTGTTTACTGTTTTTGATAAAAGCGCTGAAGAAGCCAAGTTTTCCGAACTATAATGGCGTAATTTTTCTCGAACAAAGACCTTCTAAAACTTGAAATTTTCTCTTCAAGGAGTATTTATAGCCTCAGGGCTCCGAGTCGAATCCATGCTTCACATGATTGTTTCTGTTTCTTTTAATATGTTAGGCGGTATTAGATTGCAACTGCCCTTGCTTTAAAATAATACTAATGAAGTTTTAGTCATGTTAAATTAGATGTTTAGCTAAGTACTTGTTTGGATTTCATAATTATTGAATATTTAGTTTTAATAATGAGAGTTAAAATGAATGTTTTTCCCTAGTATAGTCTTTAATTAAAAAAGATGCAAGAAGTGATATCTGTTGATTGGAAATTAGCAAAAAAGTATGTATATATTTCTCCTCAAATATATGTTTCTGTAAATACATATCTGTAAACGTAACTTAAATAGTAATAGCTTGTTTTGGAATGCGGGTGCAACTTTGTAATAAGAAGAATTTTATGCGAAGACAAAAAATACTAATTTGGTATGTCTTCCTATTTTTTTTTTTTTTTCAAAACGTACTCAAAGGCGTTTGGAGATAGTTTTGTACATAATAGCGTGTAATCATTAAGTAATAATTTATTTATTTAGAAGTCGTACTCTAAACATTTTTGATTTCTTGCATTAAATCGAAAAGTTTACTTTGAAAGAGAAAGATCTGCTGGATGTCTTTTTCTTAAAAAATAACTCTTATTGAAGCTTTGGATTTAAGCTTTGCAGAACAACTGTATAAACCTCCCTTTGTTTGCACATCCATTGTTGAAAAATATTATTAAATTTTTGTTTCCGCATTTTTTGGTCCGGAGAAATATCTTTTGTGCAATTTATTTATCTACTTAATGTTTCCGAGCAAAAATTATAAGAAAATCTTGTCTTCTCTCTTGGTAAAACTAAATTCGTTAAAAAAGACTAAAATAGGATTGCCTGCTAAGAATAAGATGTAATAAGACATCTTACGATACGATTAAATACTAAAGCAAAAGAAAAATTATATTTTAAAGAAACAGTTAAATGTTTCGAAAATGAGCCCTCTTGCTTTATTACTCATAGATTGCAATATTATGCTCCAACCTCTTTTTTTTTTTTTTTTGTTTCCAACGTAGCTGCGGCAGCAGCAAACATTTCAAAAAAATATACAAGTCATTATGATATTATTAGTATTGACATCTTTCAAAATTATTAATTCTGAACTACTACTGCCTTTTGCCCTCAATTCTCAATATAACTAGTGTTCATGTGGAGAAAAAGAGAAATTCGAGTGGGATTCGCCGATTACTTGCCTTCGCTGCTAACTTAATAAATTCCTATGATCTCATTCCAATGAAATAACCCTTAATGCAGCAGAAATGTGCAGCAGTTTGCCTACGATCCCTCGCCATCTGTTCATCCTCATAAGATACCTTGTCCTTGCTGCAGAAGGTCGGGAAATGGAAGCGCGGAAGCAGGTGTAGAAGGGGCTGTGTGTTCCATCTGCACTTGTGCCGGTAAATGAACAGTTGATTATACTCTGTCGCTCGGGATTTTTTTTTTTCTTTTCCCTTCACAACTTGTCTTACCCCTATTTTTCCGTTTGATGTTTTCGTTCCCCCACCTCCTCTTTTTTTTTCTCTCTTTCTCTTGAATGTGCCATCATACTTGAAGATGTCATTTTCTGTGTTGCAGCTTTTTGTCTTTCTTTATTTTAACTTTTATTATGATTGTGTTTTGATACAGGTTTGGTGTGTGGAGGTATTTGATCGACTTTCACTGGTGACTCACTGGAAATATTCGGTCTTTCGTCTATGTCTCTAGCCCCAAAGCAGAATACTTAGTGATGTTCTGCGACGCAAAATTATTTGCTCAAAATTGTTCTGCAAGATAGATTTCTACATTATATATTTACCGTCAAAATGTTACCAAAAAACGTTTTCTCATTTTTTTTTTTTTTTTTTTTTTTTTAAGAACTGGAATAGAGCGAGTCGCGAAATTATTTGCACTGTTGTCAGTCTTCGACGAATGTTTCAAGTCATCAAAGATCACCAGGAAAGAAGTTGTAATACATCTTTCTTTGGGCCACACCAGATTTACTCATAGACATCTGTTTTGCCCTTATGTAACACACCGTAATGTCAACCAGACAGTATTGCATATACAATGGAGATTGCTCGCGGATTGTCCAAATTTCAGTCATATTCGTTTCAACTTCTTTAATCATTTTCATCCTTCTTTAAAAGACTTGTTAGGAAAATTGTTCCTTCTTCAGCAGATTGGATTTCTGTTGAAAGTTTCAAGTCGTCAAAACTCACCAGAAGAGAAAAAGTTGTAATACCTCCTTCTTTGGGCCACACCAGATTTACTCATAGACATCTGTTTTGCCATGAACTAGTTCCTTTATGCAACACATGTAATGTCAATCAGACAGTATTGCATATACAATGGAGATTGCCTCGCGATTGTCCAAATTTCAATCATATTCGTTTCAGATTTTTTAGTCATTTTCATCCTTCTTTGAAAGACTTGTTAGGGAAATTGTTCCTTCTTCAGCAGATTGGATTTCTGTTTTTTACTATTCAAAATTTAAAACTTCATTGATGTGTTGATTTCAGCGAAAATTTTCTTAATTCTACAAGCTCTTTCTTCAAACATTTTTATTTTGACACTTTTACTTTTAAACAATTGTTTAGCTCAGTATGGCCTATTAAGGCTTTTATGCCAAAAATCCAACCAAATCAACTTAATTTTTAATACCATGGTAAAGACAATAATTATTTTTGAAATTTGTTTAATTTGTCTATGAAGAGTTTGAATTAGAAAGATTTCATAAGTTTGCAAAAACTTCTTGCTTTATTTTCATTAATTCATATTTGAAACGCTTTAGTTCAACAAATATATTGCTTACTATATATATACTTCATCATCGGTTCAGAAATTCAGTTCAAAAAACTCAAGTTCAAAATGTTCAAGCTCGGGATGGGACGTTAACTAATTTCCAGATCGCAGAACAAATGGAAAAAAACATTTTTCTGATTGGGGGGCTTGGACTACACCTATTTTCCTATTTTCAGCCTAAAGTTAATTGTTTCAAATATAATTACTTCGTCCCCGCAATTCTCTCAAGCGGAAAAATTGTTCTAAAATAATTTGAATGACTATTTTTACTTCAAGCTCCGTCAGAAATTCTGCGGCCAAAATGTGAAATCCCGAAAAACTCGAAAGGAAACTCCCCTCCCCCTCCACCCCGCGTTTCTCTTACGAGAAAAAAAATGTTTTAAACATCATTTGAATAAATAACTTTCACTGCGAGTTCCATAAATGCAATTCTGCGGCAATATGTGAAATGCTGCAGAACTTTAAACAAAGCTTTGCCCCTGCGATTCTCTCACCGGAAAATTGTTTTTAGTGCAATCTGAATAACTAATTTGCGGTTAAAATGATAAGGCCTGCAGAACTACAGAGGTAGCTTGTGTCCCCTCGATTCTTCCGTAGGAAAAATTATTTGAAATCTTAATTTGTTCTGTAAGATTCGTCACAGCAGTTTTGCGGTCAAAATGCAAAGAGAACTTCAAGCGAACACCCCCCCCCCCGCCATTTATTGATGAGTAACGATTTATTGTTTCAAAGAAAATTTGAAAAGCTAATTTGTTCTGGAAGTTTCGTTGCTGACGTTCTGTGGCCAAAATGTGAAAGCCCGAAGAACTTTAAATGAAGCCTGCGCCCCTCGATTCTCTCATTAAGAAGAGTTAATGGTTTTAAACATCATTTGAATAACTAATAAAAAATGCACTGCAAGTTTCGTCTCTGAAGTTCTGCGGCCAAAATGTGAAAGACCGCGAAATTTCAAGCGAGTACCCCCCCCCCCTCTCGCGATTATTTCACGAGGAAAAAATGTTTTGAACATTGTCGAATACCTAATTTTTACCGCAAGTTTCGTCACTGTAATTCTGCGGATAAAATGTGTAGGCCCGCAGAATTTCAAACAAAGCCCGTTTTCCCGCGATTCTTTAACACGGAAGAATTAATTGTTTGAAACATAATTTGAATAACTATAGTTTGTACTGCAAGTTTCGTCCCTGAAGTTATGTGGATAAAATGTGTAGCCCCCCCCCCTCCCGCAGAACTTCAAACGAATTCCGCTACCCGCGACTCTTTAACGCGGAAGAATTAATTGTTTTAAACATAATTTGAAAAACTATTTGTACTACACGCTTCGTCACTGAAGTTCTGCGGCCAAAATGTGAAAGCCCGAAGAATTTCAAGCGAAGCTTGCGTCCCCGCGATTCTTTCATGAGCAAACATGGTTTAGAAAAACAAAGTGTCGTCACTGAAGTTCTGCGGATAAAATGTGAAGGCTCGCAGATTTTCAGACTACGTTTGCGTCCCCGCGATTCTCATGCGGAAAGAAATAATCTTTGGAAACATTATTTGAATAACGAATGTGTACTGCAAGTTTCGTAGCTAAAGTTCTGCGACCCAAATAAGAAGGACTGCAGAACTTCAAAGGAAGCCTGCGCAAGTGTCATCACTGAAGTTCGGCGGAAAAAACAGGAAGGTCCTCTGAAGCTCAAGTCAAGTCGTCCGCACGTCTGCTGTGGTCTATATGGCACATGGCAGGCTACGGCGCCGACATTATTGCCTGCTGCTCTGCGAGACATGGGCTACGAGCGATTTTTTTTTTTTTTTTTTTGCGCGCTTTCGAACTATAACGTTTTTTTTTTTTTTTTTTTTGGTTGCTTAATTTTGAATGGAGTTGTTCTGCAGCCTCGATGTCTGTTCTGCGACGTACGTCGCCGATTTAGCAGTATTCTGCTTTCGGGGTCTCTAGTATGTGGATGTTGATATTCACCAGATTTTTGACTTACACAGTACTATAGCTTATATTTAGGGAACGTCAATCCGGTAATTCTTTTCTGCAAAAATAAAGTTGTTCAAGATTCAGTTATTTCCTTTTTGGCGTTACGGTTCTGGAAACTTTACGATTTTGCCAGTCTGCATCTATAAACAATAGTTTTTGTGGCTTCAATATTTCTTTTGAAACATGCTCTCACTCACTATTTTCAGATAGATGCCGTTTTATTTTGTTCAACAATGAGTTTCCTCGTTAAGGGTACACTCTAAGAGAAATTCTATTGTGGAATTTTTTAGCTTATTGTAGGATTTGTATGAAAATGACTTTTTAGCTGGATTTTGTAAGATATTGTGTTAATCGCGCAAATATCCCCTTCTTATGTAAACCCCGCTTTGTATTATTTTGTAGCATAATTCTTTTATGGGGAAATAATAAGAACAACAGGATATAATATCGCGACAGAACAAAATGATAAAAGGTGATATTCTTCAGAAATTTATCTGTGTTCTTTCCCAAATGCTACTGATGAGTTTGAGGGGTAAAAACTTCCGCTACTACTGTATTCTATTTAAAATACGAATGGCGTTTGAATGAAACATAACCATTCAAAGATTTTGTCAATCAGCCAATATGAAAAGAGAAGGATGTACGTCTAGTTGCATTCTTACTATCACAATTTAAAATTGTATACCTGAACATATAAATTTGAAAAAGGATGAAAAATTGGATCTGGATTATCCGGAGATAAGAATAAATGACTGCCGGATAAGCGAGGTTTTTCTGTATTTTGTTTTAGAGTTAAAATGAGAACAAAGCACGTGTTATAGCTAAAGCTATCAGTGTTCTCAATCCTGCTCAAAAAAAATATTTTTTTCTTTATTTGAAGCTAATCAGTTTCCCATACATAGAGGGCTGCCTACCAGGTGTCTTCCCTCCAGACAAACATAGGAAAGTTTTCACAATACAGACAAAAAAAAAGAAAACACCCAAGGCAAGGTGGGAATCGAACCCACGGCCACCGGTTTATAGGACGCAACTTATACCACAGGGCCACGGAGGAAAACAACTCATAAAAATTTCGTTCTCTGTTTTGAAGTGAAGAAATTTAAACCTACCAATGACGAAATCTAATATTCTTCTGGAATAAAAAGAGGAATATTCGTATGAAAAAGCTACCCGAGCGCCATCTACATTACAATGCTTCGATCAAGTGCTCTTCATCATGTCCCCCATGCAGAATGCTCGCTTGGGAAACCTAGCTTCATGTCTGACAGCATTTTGGAAGGAAAGGTTAATGCAAGAGGCCACTTCACTGTCTTTAATGGTTACTTTCCGTTCAACCCCTACGGGGAATCCTTCTCCAACACCTGTTCTTCAGCAAGCCCGCTGTTGCTACTGTAGTATCTTTTTTTTTCCCTGACGTTCGAACATATTTTTTTGGTGCGAACCAGATTTATGAAGCTTTTTCCCTTTCCTTCCCGCCTCTATTAGGTATGTTTCTTTTAGAACAGCTGGGAGGGAAGTTCTCCCTGTTTTTTTTGTGGAAATATGCGTTTCTTTCATTTTTCTGTTCGTTTTTCTTAGTAATTTTGGGGTGTCGGATTCCTGTAATGTTTGTCCTTTGAGGCCGGTTGCAAAGGAAAGAATCCCCCTCCGTACCCGTAATGGCGATGTAATGAATTATTTAATGGTCAAACTCAACTATTATTGTTTATTAATCCCGATGTGACTTATTGTAGTTCACAGTTCTTACCGTTGACTATACGTAATTCGCGTCGTATTTCCGTAGAATACTGCGCACCCTTTCGTTTTACGGAAAATGCCACTGAACAGAACCTCACATTTTTTGTTCATGAACATCCGTTTTCAATAATAGTTAAATTTTCATTTGTTCAAAAGAAAATGAAGAAAAATCCCTTTAAAATGTAGTTTTGATTAGTTGTCTGTGTTCGTTTTTTCACTACTTGCAAGCAACAATAACAATTTTTTTACAATTAAACTTTATTTACTCTTCACGGTTGCTCAAACTCTAATAGCAGTTCGAATTTTTACTGCAATTATGTGTCTCAATTTTACTATAATATGTTGTCTAATGTATTTGTGATGCGCCAAAACTATATCAAAAATAGTATACAAATCGACAAATTCTTGAATACAAATCGCTGCCCCGCCCCTCCTCTCCCGTTCTAAAAAAAATGGAATAAATTTGAATCTCGTACGATTAGTTCATTTCATCGGACACGTTTTTCAATTCCAGCGTCACTGTAGTTAGCAGGAGAAATATAATTTGCATATAAACTACAATTTTGCTATTTAGTTTCGCAATATGTCATTTTAACTCGAGAAATTACTTCGAAAGTCAAAACTGAATTCGAAATTTTGTATATCATGGAGTTTTTAACGACATTGAAATACATTTGCAGCCCCTAATTTTCGTCCACATTTGCTATGTTTGCTGAAAGTTACTGGTTTCTCCAAGAATATTTTATATACAGAAATATTTTGATTTTCATTTAAATTTATTTTGTGCATTTATGATTATTTATTACATCCCTGAATGTGATTTTTCAAATGTCTGTGAACTTGTATTATTTCTTTTTAATAAACAACCTTTATTCCCTTTCTCTCTCTCTCTCTCTTTTCCCTATTGTTTGGTGTAAATGACTCAGTACCCTCAGCGAGCTTTTCTGCTAAAAACCAAATACGTTTGGTGCATTTGCTTTTCTCGAAGACTAACAAATCTGGCTGCCCCGTAAGTGCGTTTGGAATAGGAGAAAATCCAGACAACTTTTGTTAATCTTTGTTCGAATGTCTTTTCATCAACAAGGGTTTTCTTCCTTTTTTCTTCTCTTCCCCCTTTGTAAAGATGGTTCTTTTCAATTTTGAAACGGTATGCCAGCCGTTCTTAAACTGTTTTTGTTGCTAAGTATGTAACTTTAAGATGGTTGGACAGTATGTCAAAATAAGCGTATTTTTTTCATTTATTTATTAAAGTAGGAACTGCAATGCTAAGATATGCATGATGAGACTGTAAAAAGCTAAACTAATAAATGCATGGCTATCTTTCTTTGATAGCTAACAGGTATTTAGCGCAGTACTGAGTGCTCCTCCGTACTCAGTTGTCCTAAGTTTTGTACGTTTCTCCATGTATCGAATGCTGTTATACCCTTCCTTCTTTTTTTTATAAAGCACTGAACAATCTAATTAACTGCTCAGATATTATTAATTCCATCCATTTTGCTGTTCCAAATAGAGCTCTTAGGAGTCATCTGTGTTTTAAAAATATTTTTACAAAGTTTAATTATGTGAATAATTTTTGTCTTTTTAAATTTTACAAACTTTTAAACTCTCATTGTCGCGTTTTGGGTATTTTTAATATGTCTTTTAATAATTTTAAGTCTATTTGTTTTAGTATTTTAAATGTGTAATTTGTTTTAATTCGTTTGTTGTCTTTTAAAATTTTACGAAATTTTAATTCCTTGTCGTGTTTCAGATATTTTTAGACATTTTTAAATCTTTTAAGTTTTTTAAGTCTATATGTTTCAATATTTTGAATGCATAAATTGTTTTAATTGTTCTTGTTTTACTTACCACTGTAATTGGATTCGTCTGTTGTGCGCAATACTTTAAAATAAATAAATAAAATAAAAATTTAATTTTTTAAAGCATAAATTAAAAAAAATAAAAAGATTGAAAATATTTGAAAAAAATAATCATGTTATAGACATCTGCTGGGAACATACAGCAAAATATTCTGTCGAACAATTTAAAGTATGCAAAAAAAAAAAAAAAAAAAAACTCTATTCAAAAGTATGAGCTCCATTCAAAAAGTAAGAATAAGCATTTTGTCAATACATAGAATCGAATGCAAATGCATTCGTCACTGGGAGGCATGGCTTTGCAAAAGTTCTAAACCTGGCCGGTCTTTTTCATTTTCGAGAGGAGTGTAGAAGAATGTGGGTTATCGATATAGACTACATTCTAGTAGCGTATTTCCTACCATCTCTTGACCTACTCTGTTGTAAGGCAGGGGCGGTCAACCCCTGTCATGCGTACCAGATATGACACGTCACAAGTTCTTTGATAGCTGTTCCTCCTAATTCATTAAAAAGTTCACTGCCATTGAGCGGCATTGGTGGATCTCGAGGAAACTTTCTGTTCTGTTCCACGAGCATCTATGGATCACTGGTAAATTTCCCCACTAGATTAAATAAAAATTGTTGGAACTTCAGCAATCAATCTACTTTAGTATGTGCAACTCTCGGTTAATTTTTCTTTCAAAACGAAAAAATACAATACGAATACTTTGTGCTACAAATAGCTGCCCAGAAAAGTTTTTTTTTACAAATAATTTTTTAGTGCATACAATACACCGCCAGCTAGGTTATGTCATCCAGAGACTGCAGTTTCGTCTTTATTAGGACTCATCAATGAGGCTTAGACAGTAACCAAGCTGGAAGCAGAATTTTTCTCAAACCCCTCCGAAAAAACAAAAAGTTTCTTTTCCGGGGGTTTTTCCGACAATTCTCATCTCTGGTTGTATTATAATTTCAAACTGTTCCTTTTTTAACGCTTGTTTCTCTTTTAATAAATAATTATCAGCTAAAAGACAGTAACAGCAGAATTTTATTTTTGTTTGATTGCAAAAATAATTTTTCTTTCCTTTTTTTTAAGTATAATATGCCTCTTCCTACTGCAAATAATGTACCTTTGATGTACAACTATTAAATTTCGATGCCGATTTGGCGATCATTTTTGTTACCCAGTCCCTTGAAGTACGTTTTGCAAGTTCTCAATAAAAATGAAATGATTTTGTAAAAACTGTTTCTCTGCCACTGCGGTATCATTGTAGAGAAAACAACTTACAGAGGAGAGGGAGAAAAAAACCTGTGGTTACTTGGGACAACACGTATCGCGATTCTTCGGTTTTTGATGTCATGTAACTCATTGAATTACTAATTACAGGAATTCTGGAGTTATTTATGCATAATTTTTTACTAATTATTAACGCGAAAAGGGAACCTTAATGTACCAAATCCCAAATCTCCCAGAAGTATCTACATCAGTTAACTGGAAACCATTGTCAGCTTCTCAATTAGGCTTTACATTAATAAATGGAAAATGATTTGGCGAGTATATACCTCATTTAATGGCCGCACGGGTGCGACGTTAGAGTAAATGAGACGTTGGAAGAACGTTGCGAAACGAAGAAAACGAAATCGCCCTCCGCGGGTTTACTTTAATTGCACCGATAACATCTTCCCATCCATTTGCGGAGCTAGCAAGTAAGGTTTTTATGGGGCTGATTCGGCGTATAAAAAATGGCGGAAAACTATGAATTCTGGTTTTAGTTTTCGAATAAATGCTTTGTTTGCGTGTGAAAAGGAAAGGTTGCGGGAATGAGTTGGAAGGCTGCCAGAACCGCGGATTTGATGAAAATACTCTTTTCTTCGGCTGTATTAAGCAGTGGAACTATTTAAATCATTTTCCTTCGGTGTTGAGAGCCTGGTGTGGTGAAAGTTAACCGTTAAGTGCAGAATTGTAGATGTAGTAATGTGCAGTATTACTGCCTATATTAGAAGCAGTTATCACTATTCTTTATGGAATTCCCCCCCCCCCCCCAAAAAAAAAACAGCTCAGAAAGGCTACATTTTCTAGCAGTAGCCGCATAAATCTTGCCGCATTAAAAAAATCATAGAGTCAGATGTGACTTCTCAAAATATTTTTATTATTATTTTTATTATTAATCGTTACTTGACTTTCTCAACATACACAGAAAAAACAAACATGGTTGAATGAAAACTTTTTTCGTTCATTCTAACGACAAAAACTTATTTCTCGGAAAAATAAATTTTATTTATTCCAACGCAAGTGAAAAAGATTGAGACCAGCTATTTTCTGGGGTACAAAAATAAACAGTAAACAAGTATTGTCTGCTTAACAAAAGGTTTTCAATCGATTGTAAAATAATAGCTTTGGCAAGGAAGTTAAAAATTTTTGGAAGTATTTTTCCGTCAAATATTTGTTAAAAATAAGATCTAACGAAAGAGTAACAAACGGGTATTTAATCATTGAAAATTCTGTCCAGAACAACTTTCATTAGTTAGCTGTTTAGGCCTTCAAGTTATGCTTTAACGCCATTAAACGCAAGTAAAAAACGGGTCTTATGTATATTTGCATTTAATAAACTTCAAGGTTGAAGGGGATAACCAAAAACGTTTTTTTCTCCGGCATTTGAAAAAAAGAAGAGGCAAACTTGAAAGATACCTATACTTGCTGCTCAAGAAAATAAATATTATAGATGAACCTTATCAGTATATAATTTTATCCGTCCTCGACCTTTTGTACTCTTCTGTATTTGTTGCTGATAGAATGTGTTCGTTTCTCACTTTTTGAAGCAAAAATTAAGAATATCACACGAATGAAAATTACTGTGAAGTAGAGGGTGAAATATCTTCAAAAATTCAAAATGGAATAAATTCTTCTTGTCTCTCAATTAATTTGTGGACGTTGTCACTGCGGCCATCTTTGTGTAATAGAAATTTCTATTGCTAAATTTAGTTAAATGATGTGTGGGCAACTAAATTTTCTTTCTTTCTCTTTCTCTCTTTGTCGTATAGTGCCCTCCATCCCCCCCCCCCCCCCGATTTTTGTGCAGCAAGTAAATGAAAATAAAAGTCCCATAGCCAAATTGTATGTTCTTCACGTTCAGGAGAGCGTAGTGTAATTATTGTTGAAATAAGGCT
This sequence comes from Uloborus plumipes, assembly GCA_038373865.1. NCBI lineage: Eukaryota > Metazoa > Arthropoda > Arachnida > Araneae > Uloboridae > Uloborus > Uloborus plumipes. The sequence continues at coordinate 27,140 of JAXGGA010011735.1, read as the reverse complement.
CAATTCAGCAATCTTTTTAACCTAGGCAACTTATTCCAAACGACATCCTTGACGTTATTTATTACAAGATTAAAAAATGCTGCCACCTGAAGTGTAATTCCATCGGAAAGTTTTCCCGTTGCATCGCACACAATAGCCCCACTCACATTACGTGTTGCAGTTTGTGCATACTTAAGTTGCAGCCAAATGACAAATTCTTTGAGAACGGAGTTTCTTTTTTCACTCCAGTCGATTAAGCAGATTACCGAAGCTTATAGTGAAGTTTCTGTTCTCAATTTCCATTTTCCCGTTACATCCCCAAAATTAAATTAAACCGTTTTCTGGCAAAGCGTCATCTAAATTTCCTAAACATGGGAGGGAAACTCCCAGTGCGCTGTAACCGTGGTGTCCCATAACATTAATTAGGTTTACTTGAGTGCAGATTATTACTGATTTAGGATTAAATTTCGCTGGCTGGAGTGTCTTTTCGTACGCGGGATTGCTGGAAAGTTATGGTAATGAGGCTTAGGGGAATCGGCGCTGCCCGAACACTGTTGATGCAACTGATCTTCGGAGTAAGCGCGCGTAATATTGGATTTGCCATTTTTCTGCTATTATGTGCAAGTTCGTGCCACCGCAGATCAATTTTTATTCTACAGTTCGACCATAATGTTGATGTTGATGCCTTGCAATGGGCGAAGACAAAAGAAAAAAGAGGAAGGTAAGGATTGTGCTCTGGAGATTTGTATTATGTATTGAAACAAGGCACGGTTTTAGTTTTTTCAAACTTCCACGCTGTAAAAAATGAATGTTGTTTGTACTGTATAATACAACAAATTTTATAGTTATGAACTAAAAATGGCTAATTTTACAGTAATAAACTGTAAAAATGTTAACTTTACAGTACTAAACAGGGAAATTGCTAATTTTACAGTAATAAAATGTAAAATTGCTAATTTTACAACTCATTACCGTGCATTTTACAGTTTTAAACTGGAACTTTTGTTGCCAGTAGTATACTGTCGTTTTTGCAGTATAATACAGATAAATTTTACGGCAATAAACTGTAAAATTGTTAATTTTTTACAGTTTATTACTGTGCATTTTACAGTTTTAAATTGGAACCTCGGCTGCCAGTATTATACTGCAAAAACAAGTTCTTTTTTTGCAGTGCACGGCACAAGTAGAAGTGAAATTGTAGAAGCAGTTGCACTCAATTGATATCTTCTACAAACTCTGCTTACAATCTATAGTTAATAAATTCAACGTATCTTGAAACATTGTCTCTACTTTCATTTGTAAGTAATGCAATTCCGGGGAGAGCTTTAATAAATATAATGCTTTTGTTTTTACTTCTATATCTACAGTTTAGTATCGTCGAGTTTGTTGGCCAAACTTATTTGTCTTCAGTCACAACCTCTTTATTCTGATTGCATTAAAAATAGGATTCATAAATTTTGTTCCAATTGATGAGCAAGAGTAGGCCATAGGGAGGAGAGGGAGAAATTCATGTTCCAGTCAGGGATGCGTTCATCTAGTATTTGCTTGTAAAGTCTTCTTGTGAATTTATGTAAACGACAAACTAAATGTATACTCCCAAAGGCAATACCGCTGCAAGCACTGCATGAACACGTCACTGCTGTTGTAGCAGACAACGATGGAAACGTGTAATTGACCATCTGAAAAGGGAGTTAGATTCTACCATTGGGAAGTGCCCAGTGTAATTAAGGGCGAACCCTCAGCGTGCATTTCTAGTATCTAACAGAAACTTGGTGAGTCTACTCACTTGTATCGTCGCCTCAAAACAACAGTAAGACATCTATTCCCAGGAATAGCACTAAGATATCCTACTGCTGCTTTCAGGCGATGATGTCTTTTCACGTATTAATCGTTTTTGTATGTAGAATGCTGTTAAATAAACGGTCCTTAGAAACCCAATAAATATTTAAGCCAGCGTTTCTTAATCCCATTTAAATTGGGGACCGGTAAACATTTGTCGAAAAATTTTGCTGATTGGTGAGGGTTTTTCTTTTACAAAATGAAAATTTTACTAGGTGTTAAAAAAAGTATAACCCCTGATTGGTCTCTACACTGGGGTTTCGCGGAGCATAATTTCAGAAACTCTGATATAAAGGGATGAAATTGGATAAATATGGATAAAAAGAGAGAATGTTCATCCGCTAATCAATGAGTCAAGCAGGGTTGGAAAAGTTAAATAATGGGTTATAATTATTAAATATACTACTTGTTGATATCGCGTACTTTGTACCTTTATACATAAAAGTTTTGCGAACTACGTACAGAGTTATGGGTTTTATACCGAATTTCTTCTTTTAAGGGAGGAAAAATGCAAAACAAAGAAAAAGACATCATTATCGTCATCGAAAAGGGAGTGCGCAAAAGAGATTTTAATGGTTCTGTCAAGAACGGAGACTTGTTAAAAAGTTTTGAAGTCCTTAAATAATTTTTTGTATTTTTCCATGCTTGAGTAAAGTAGTGGTTTGCCTTTATTTTGTGATGGGGTAAAAAGATATCTTTTTCACTAAGCGTTTTCTTGAACTAAGGCAAAAATATTTTGTTTTATAGAAGTTTTTCATGCTTCTGTATCCTCAAAAGTATATTCAGCTACAGTTGCATTATAGACTTGGACATTTCATGCCATTAGTCATAGTTGTCCTAATATTTCTGTTAAAAAAAATTTTGGTGTTACTTTATCCTTATCTTTAGCTTTCTGTCATGGGTGTCTTGATTTTTAAAAATAATATTTATTTTATTTCGTTCTCAACTAGACTTAGTTAGCGCCGATTCTGCGCCAAATTTTATTTATTTCTCCAAAAAGACAATTCACTTTAAATTTACATATAGCTCATGTAATGTATTAAATCCTAATGCATTAATTATTCAGTCTTTGTGGCGTCTATCGAAGTGTCGAAATTTGGCTTCGTTGCAAGTGAAACACAGTCGAAAAATATGTTTTCGATTTAACAATTTCATCTAAACTAATTGACTAGAATACTTAATGTACCTGCCAAACTCAGAAAAAAAAATGTATGAATTAGCTAAAGATATGACTAAGTGAATTTCATCTGTAAGAATATCTCTTTATGGACAAGAAATACTAAAAGTCGCCAATTTTCACTTAATGTGTTTCACTAGTATTCCCACGATTAATTAAATCACACATGAAAACCATAAAAATTCGACGTTTTCGTTTGTGTCTTTATGACTTTTAAATATGTATTTTTTGGGGAAAACATTCTCTCTAATTTTGCTCCAACCAGAAGATCAAGAGGTGGGAGACGCGTTCGCAGTTCATTACTGAACTTGTGCACTGCATTGAACACGAACTGTACTTATCTCCCCAAGATTCAATCTGCAGGCAATCAGTTACGTTTGCTCATTAACTTTTCATTCCATGCTACATTTTAATCTTCAAATTAATGTTCCCCCGTCCCCAACCTCGACCGATTTACGCCAGATTTCTCCTCTACTTAATTAGCAGTTAGCAGACGACAGCGTGAAAAATCTGACGCGTGCTGGAACTAGCACTTCGAAAAATAAAGATGTTCTGTTCGATGGTTTTATTTGTTCTTGCACTTTCCCCTGATATAAATAACGTCATTAAAGGCTTTGGAACTGTCCCGGTGTTAATTGCTGATAATTATTCACCTGCTTGTGGCCACTTGCTTTTGTGAAACTACTCCGTCCGGGATTAAAACCTTTCCTGACATTGACAATCTGCATCGTCTTTTTCCCTGTCTGGAGGATTTAAGCAATGTCACACTTTCCCTTTCCCTGTTAGTCGCAGCAAACCGTTATCTTAGTTTTATAAATGAGCTAACAGATTGTTTGATTCTGAAACTAAAGTTGTTTATTATTAACTTGCAATTTTAATTTCGAAGAAATATACTGAAAGTTGAGGGGAGACATCAAAAATGCTACCCTGGGTGAGCACATTGAGTAAACATTTATGATGAAAAAAATAGACCTAACATTGCAAAACTATTTGATACCGTTTGAGTGCGTTATTTTAGTCGATATTTGCAGTGGAAGTAGCTCTGTAGAAAATGTAGAAAAAGAAGCTGGGAAGAGGGGGGGGGGGGCACTTTCATGTTCTAACATAAAGTTAATTAGAAGTAAAAGACTGATTTAAAAAAAGGGGGGGGGGTTTGCACTTCAGTTTTTTTTTTTTTTGAAGTAAAGGTGAGTGAGAATGCCATCTATTCTAGACATTATCACTGCATAATTGTATTGGATGTTCGTGAAATAAAAGGTTTAAAGCGAAAGCAGTTAAACTGAAGAGTAGGAAGGGAAAAAACATTTTATCCTGAATGTACGCTTTCTGATAAAACACATTGTTTACATTGTGTTAAAATGTCTGCTAAGTTGGAAAGAAAACCCCCACCAAAATCTGAGTTGGTTCTCCCACATAGAAATTGTTAACGTCAATTTTTGAGGCACAAATAACATAATTGAAGTGGTTAGCTCACCATCACTCATCATCTGCTTATCTGCCATTATCGTTACTTTCTTTTATTCCTAAAAATGTTTTATTTTTCACAGTTAAGTATTCGGTCACATTTTCAAACTACTTTTACCGTGGTTTCTATTAATTCTGTTTCACATCAAGAAAGAACAAGCTCATTCACTTATCGTACTCTGCAACTCTACATTTCAGTGATTTCAGTGCATAATATATTCGGTTAAATCCTTTTTTTTTCGGTTAACCACATTTAAAGAAAAATATTCAGTACATTTCAAGCTTAAGGTACCCACAAAGATAGTTTAGCGTTTTCAAGGGCCATCATTTCAAACATGAAACAACCAAACACAGCATAACTAAATCAGGCACTCGGGATTAATTCTATTTTAAAAAAGGGCGATAGGTTGGGGATAGGCTGGGCACTACTTCCCACTGGCACTTGTTATCTCTGTCTTTACCACCTATTTCGATAAAATCAGAGCAGACTTGACACATGCTTAAATTCGCGACAGATTTCCACTAACGAAAACAGACAGTAATGAATTAAAGCACTTCATCATTTAACTACATGGCCAAATATTGTGTTTATGAACTTAGAAAATAAAACCACTGTTCAGACAAAATTTGTGTTTAAAGCATACAGAAATTATTGATTTCAGCTACGAGTAATTACATAAAACGTCAGCTCAGTCACTGTACTGTCTTCTTATGTTCTCCCTTATCAATTGCAGAGGGACATAGAGTCAAGAACTAATCAGGATAATTGCTTTCTAACTTCAATGGCCCCTGGCACTTTAATCTTTAAATTAATGTTTCCTCCTGAATGGCGTTAAAATCCGAAACACCTTCACGACAAGTTAAGCTCGAATAATTCGACTTAAATAGCTACGAATTCTGGAACAGAAGACAATCTCGGGAGCATTAAACGCCTGGAGAGAAAAATGGGAAAGAAAAAAGCTCGGATTTCCCTGGCGCTGGAGACGCGATTTTCTTGTTTCTCTCCACTTTGGAAAACAGCTAATGTCATTAAATGTTTCAGTACAAAAGGAATCTCGGTGTTAATTGCAGGAAATTATTCAACAATTGTTTCAGCCCCCTGCGGCGAATTGTCATCGAGAATTATGCGTCTGTCTTGCTGTGAATGCTTAAACTTCTCCATTTGCAGAAACAGGACTCATTCCCTTGTGTGTACTAAGTATGCGAATAATATTGTTATGCCGGCAGGGTGAAAAAAAAAGTAAATTTTAGAATAATGAGGTATCTTTTATTATTGAAAGCAACAGACCATTATAATTAAATATAGTGTTATTTTTTTGCAATAAAGTTCTTGATTTCAGCTAGCAAAGGAGTCCCAATATCAAAAATAATGCTCGACTTAGTGTTTTTGTTTGTGAACTCACTTGACACAGTGATGCTGTTGTATGCCTTTTGTTCGACCAAAAGTTCCCAAGTTTCACAAAAAAACGAATGAATATATAAATAAATAAATAAAAATATTTTAAAAAGTCCAGTAAAAACACCAGTCACTTATTGCTCAGTGTTGAAATAAGGTTAAAAATAAATGCATGACAAACAAACAAACAAAAAAGAAAAAGCTGCACTAAAAAAATTAAGTAAATAAATAAAATTCCATTGAAAGCACCGTACCATAGTCACAGTTACTCAGTGTTAAAGTGGCGTAAAAATAGATAAATAACAAAAAATAAAATTGATAAGGAAAAAAAGGAGAGGGGGGGGGGTGCGTTGTTCGGAACAGTGAAAGTAGCTGTAGTTATATACCTTTTGTCCGAACAATATTTCCTTAGTTGCACCAAAACAAAGTTTACAAAATTTTTCAGTGAGAGCACCATAGTCACTAGTTGCTCAATGTGTAAAGTGAAGTTGAAAATAAATAAATAAAAAACAAAACATAAATTAAGAGGGGAAAAAAAGAGGCAGGGGGCTTTATCCTGCATGCTGAAAGTAACAGAATCAACTCTGTAAGATAAGTAAGAAATAGGTTTTTTTAATTATTATTATTTTTTTAATGTATCTAATCGCGTACGCATTATTTACTATCTACAATCTCCTACATTTAAATTATATATCTGTAATATCATTTGGAATCGCGTGTAACTTTTACGCCTATAGGTTTAAAGGTGTTAAAGTGTTCTATGTACATATGGTCTTAGCACTATTTCAACAGCTCTACAAAAAATAAAAAAAAAAAAAATAAAAACATTTATATTATAAATTGAAAAAACTTCTTTTTCGTGTCATTCTATACTTGTTTCGGTTAATTCAACATGACATTATAGTTTTATTGCAAAATACTCCTGCCCAGCATAATAAAATATCAAAATCAATAAAATAGTTAACTTCACCTCTTCAAATCTACAAAGTAGCACAAATCCCAGAAAGTAATGAAAGCCAAGCACATTTGTAGTCGCGTTCTTTATTTCTGCAAGTAGTGTTATCAAGAGTTCTGGAAATACGACGGTGTGAGTTTTATTGCTTCCAGTTATTTAACTTTATGCCAAAGCTGTTTCCGGAGATTATGATCATTGAACTTATCGATTCGGCGGCATTCTTCTTTTGCTCCAATCGATATTGTCCCTCATAAACTCGTGTCGTTGGATTTTATTTGTCTTTTTTTCGGGCACAGCTTATTGTAGGTATATTGTATTATGTAGCTGTGTGTTGATTGTGTTTTATGATCGTGCATGTTTTAGAGGCATATTACACTATCAAGTTATGATTGAGTTAATTAATTATGTCTTGGTACTTGGTACTTTGATGGGATCCGAGCCGCTTGTGTGTACTCCGAAGAGGTGCTGAATAGATCAATATCATCAATGCTCTTCTCGGAATTTCAGTCTGAGCCCTCAGCGATGAGCCTCCCGTGCTACCGATCATATCTTTGAGCAACAAATTTTCAAAATCAATAATAACAATAATAACAACAACAGCAGAAACAGCAATAATAATAACAACAACAGAAACAACAACAACAATAATAATAATAATAATTTTAAATTCATGTTTTTTAATCAGATTAAGCGATGTTCTTGCATTTCATATAATGATTTCTGGCATTACGCAATATTTTCCGTCAAAGTTATACGGAAATGAACAAGCAGTCTGAGAACGTTTAGGAAAAACATCCAACAGAGAAGAAGTTTTTTAACATAAAATAAGAGGATTAAACGTAATTCGGATTCTATGTTCATGCGAACAAGAAGCCTTTCAAGGGGCCTTTCTCCATTCACGATACTATATGAAAAAAATGCACAGGCAGTAAGCCCTCATTATTCAAATTTAACTTTAGAGCGACAAACCTTTGAAAACTAAAAAAATGATGAAGCACACTAACAACAGGTTTTAATTTTTCCAAATAAATAAATCAACCACCAAAATGTAGTAAACGGAATTAAATTGTATCGCAATAAATATTACAATAAATATTACAATAAATAAAAAGAACATAACTGCGCCACATTTCCAATTTTTGAGGTGTTAGTGGACTTTTCTACAGTGGTTCAATTTTATTTATTCGCTTCGATGAAAAGCTTATTTATTGACAGAAACTTTGAAACCACCGCAGTTTCCTTCCCTTGGAGTCATGTTTTTCCAATTTGATTTCGCACAATCTGCTTTAGTCTTGCGTTGCACCATCAATGTCAACGCAAGATGAGTTAGCTCCATCAGTTTTGAGTCACGAAAATTCCAAAATTTTCCAGAAACCGCAGCGAGCATCTCTTTTTTCCCCTCATATGGAGGACACGTGACGTCATGACGGTATGAATCCCCGTCCCCTGGCACCTTTTACGAAAACGTGGATTCTGGGTTGGAATGGTCACTAGCGACGTAAAGCTCTGGGAATTATAAAAGTTTTTCGAAATATGTGCTTTCTATGTACGTGTACATTTTCGCTTTATAGTTAGTGCTTCTGTGTTATTTGTGCTAAAGGAAGGAACAAGACTTTCTCCCCCTGAAAGGTGTATTATTAATCATGTATGCGGTAGAAATATCGACAGTGGTCATATCGTCGGCACCATGCTAAAATAACGAATGTGAAAAATCGTGTTTTTCACGTTCGTTTTTCAAGTTCGAATTTTACAAATAATTAAAATTAAAATGATAACGTCGAACGATAGTTTTACACTTAAAGATATCTATAATGATTTAAAAATTGAAAATAACCAAACACGTCAGGTGGGAAAAAATTATATTCAGTGTTTTGACTCTCCTGAAAAGTACCAATTTTCACATTCGTAAGTTTAGCATGGTGCCGACGATATGAAAAGAGAGGATTAAACTAATTTTCAGAAATTGACAGTTTAAAACAATTACGGAACATTTCAATTTTGTATATAATGTACATTTTACATGGTTTCGTAGTAAGACAAACCATTTCCTGTAAATATCAGGAAACTTAAGGAATTCTACTTTTATGTATTTCTTCACGTTATAGAGCTTTTTACCATCTTACATCACCAGGAATTATAATTGGTATCAGTGTTAAAAATCTTCGCTAGTGTAACACTGAAAAAATCAAAACTATTCTTATTCTGAGCACCCTTTAATCTTGAAGAATTTCTTACCTATGCCATTTTTCTTCATGTTTGACATACTCATTTCAAAAATGTGAGAAATTAAATGCTTTTCATCATCTTTCATTATTTTTTTTAGGAAGCTTCTTTTTTAGTTTCGTCAAGAAATTTAAATTATTACTTTTTTTTTCTTCAACAATCTCCAAAAGATATTTTACAGGGGAAAAGTTTTTGTTAATTAAGTCAGTGATGTGATGTCAAACTCCATCAAAGCCAAATGTGAGGAAAGAGCACGATGGGCAACTTTTTTTAAAATCAAAATTCAAAACGAAAGGCTATGTGGATGGGAAAGTGGGGATAAACCTATAGAAGTTGAGCTATTCCACTTGGGGATTGTCAGATTTAATTAAAACATTCATTGTTTGACTGAATAAAATTTCCTGGGAGTCATGGTTTCATTACTTTATATTAATGCTTTATATATATATATATATATATATATATCAGAAAAAGCTTATTTCTCAGTCCTACCTTATTAGTGAGGTTAGAATGGATAACACCACTTTGGAAATTCTTCCTTTCAGTGAAAAAATAGTAGACATTTTTTTACTTTATATCATACTTTAAGAATAGTATTCTGAGGAATTGACAAATCAACTTATTTCCGTCATGTTCAAATATGTTTTCAAAAATATATTTCTTCCATTCTTACATTTTTTGCTGTATTTTATTTTTCTTCCTTCCTAAAAATTACTTTGACACATACTTCCGGTAGAAATTTCAATACATATTCACAATGTCTCGGACTCTGCAAAACTGCTTCAGGTGCTGCATGCAGCGCAAAAGCCATAGTTCGGGATAATTCGGATTTTAAACCAACAACGAGTTTTTTTTTAACTGGTTATGCTGAAAAAAGTATTATATAACACAAATTTCATTTAATATCGATGCATTTGAGTGTATAATGTACATATTGAGTTCATATATTTTTACATTTTACTTCCGTAAAATGTGATGCATAGTTAGTCTTGAACGGTAGCTGGAAGTTATTTTACTGAAACCATCGTTTATTTGCATTTGACATAGGCTCTTTCAATATTCTCTGTCATGTATGAAAAAAAAGTAGCAATTTTTCCTTTCTATTACTTTCTACATTCACTCGTCTAATATTCATAATTATACAAAAGCAGTTTTCTCACATCGTTATTGAATAGAGTGATTTCGAAACTACCAAACCATTCATTTAACTGCACTATCACAAAATTGGGTGGGGCGGCAAAATCTTCATTCCAAAAGATCCCACAGAAATAGGACGCTATTAATATAGTTCTGATGACTTTTACCTGAGTTATTTTTCGCGCCGAGAACTGAAATTTCAGTAATGCAACGAGTCATGATTTCTAACAAAAGTTACTTTTAAGTATCGTTTTCTTAATTTATTTCTGCTTTTTTATTTCAAAACTGGTCACAAACTGTCACTTGGACCCCACCCTATAACTTCCGGGAAAAAATATTATTGCCATTTCTGCTCGGGTCTGCCTGCTGTATCACGTCGTCGCGAAGAGCTATTTAAGTAATTAACTTTTATTTATTGGCACGCAATGGCCGTATCATTCGAGAATATGCGCCCCATTTTGGCCATTTAACTTCGTTAGAAGGATTAAAACCGCTCTCGGGGGCTGGGTATTTATATCCATAACGAGGACCAGAATTATTTCTGATTAAGGGCCGCACGCGCCCTGTTTAAACACCGCTTTGAAAGTCTAAATGACTTGGCGGAGAGTTATTGTAGATTGGCTCTGGCTGGGGGCTCCTGTAGAGCCGAGATTGTGCAGGTGGTTCACTTGTAAGCACGCCAGTTGTGGGTTGTGTCCGGTTTCGGACTCCTCCGGATTTCCGATTAAAGAGATCATATCTCTTCACTAAATGACTGATGAAACCACGTCCCGATTTAGTCTGTGGATCAGCTTTGTTGCTATTTTGAACTATTCAAATAAATATCTGGTGCCCTTGCGTTTCTTTATAATTTCACTTAGGAACTATTAAATATTAACATCCGGTTTTATATCATGCATTTACTTGTTCAAAATAATTTTAAAGGATCTAAGTATGAAGAGGTTTCCTATTTTTAAGTGTTATAAAAAAAAATTATGTTGTTCTTTTACTGATGCTGTACTTAGTTTCAAATGTCTTAATGCATTTTGCTTATTCTAACGAATAAATTATTTTTCATTTGAGAAATAATTGGCGAATTCTGGACAATTTTTTTGACATTTAGATTTTTGTAACTTTTACGAATAGCATTTCTTAGCTAGATGTTTTTTGTGAGCAACTAGAGCATGGCAATGTGAATAAGTAGACGATTTAGCCATTTTCGAGTTAGCTATTCTCATAAAACCTATTTCCACTCGGGCTTGTCATTGGAGGAAGAGATGGGCGGGGAGGGGGGGGGGTGTCAATCCGCCACCTTTGCGAAAATAATATTTTGATGTGTACGTAGGCGTGATTTGAAACAAATTTCCAGTTTGCTTTGCACCCTTAGATACTGCCCCAATGGGCCAATATATTTTTTTAACGAATTATGGTGTTTACTTACAAACAAGATTTTCAGGTTGAGTTGTATGGAAGTATTTTTATAGCCGACAATAAGCAATGCCAAACGCACAAGCATGCTGCTGTGAGGCAAAAAAAAAAAAGTATTTTTAAGTGACTGATTGCGTAGCATGCTATTCAGTAGTTTATATATTTATCGATTCGTTCTAGATTAAAGATAAGGCTATCATCTTTTGGAAGGAAAAAATATTGAAAGATTGGCAGTAGATCATCAGAAAATTTAATTTTCATTATGGACTACTAAGATAAATACCTATGAAGGGCCGATGACCTGAAAAATTCATGCAACTTGCGCAAAGTATTCATTCGGAATCACTTGTAAGAATCTACCCGCCGAAGTAAAAATTGAAGGAGAAAAATGATTATTTCGGCCGAGACACTACTGATTCTATTTTAAACTCGCAATAATTGCAGGTTTAATGATACTTTTGTCACAGTTTCATGCAATTCTTACGGAGAGCATGTCCTTGCAACTGAGCGTGGCTCTCTGCCAACAACCTATTGCCTTTTATTGATCGGGCCGCAGCTTTGTTATACGTCCGCTCTGCGCTGATAATGGGGACGGTTATGACTTCGGTTGCCGAATTGTGCTGCGTTTCCTTTTATTAAAAGTTTGCGATGGAATAATGCATTCGAATAAACCTTTTTTTAGAAAAATGGGATGAAAAAGAAGTTGAGTGATATTTTAGTTTTGCTTCTGCTAAATTCTGATAATTTTGTTGAAATAGCAGCAAGCTTGACTTTGAAGGTGACTTTGACCATCATCTGTGACTTAAACACTTCCAAGAAAATCAAAGATAAATTCATTTATTCTTCATTCATAAGGGAAAAAAAGGTCTAAAATTGTTTACATATCGATGGTGAAGGTGCCTAACCTCCAAAGTCAAAAATGGAAAGTTTGCCGGGTAGCATTAAAACCCTTTTATGCTTTCATTCTAATTATTAGTACCATCATATCACAACTCATTATTTAGCAATGTTTTATTGCAAGAAATAACACGGGAAGTAGGAAAACTAACGTAAATGTGTAATAGCATTACGTTTGTAAAAAAATGAAAAAATAATTTTAAAAATCCATATTTGAGGTTATGTACCTGCACGGTTGGCATAGTCACCACAAAAAGATATTTAAAAAGTTTAAAAGATGCACGTTGGAAAACATCATTAGATTCGTGGTTACTTCTCTATTTATCGAAATAAATAAATAAAAAATTAATGTTGATTTTCTAAATTTCTCTACGTTCAACTTATTTTTCTGAGTAGATTGCCAAATTATTCTACTAGTCACAACTTTCTACTCTACTCTTGAAATCGAGCCTGTTCGTGTAAAAAAAATAATTACATTGATAGCATGTGGTATTTTACTTCAGTTTGGAAAATAATGGATGCGGCTTGGTTAAAAAAAAGAAGCAAAGAAAGAAAAAGTCACTGTTTTCCAAAACGGAAACCTACGGATTCTATCGTTCGCAGTAAAACCCATCCGACAGCATCTCTACAAAACCCACAATCATCCATTGCCTCCGCATTTCTCACCTATGTCCTCTTCCCTTTGAAGAATAACCTGATCACCAGTTACCATAGGACGACCGGCACAGAGCTACCGGATTGCTGTGATCAATGGTTCCAAGCCGACATTCGGTTTTCGAAATAGATGGTCTCTTGGCAAGCACAACTCCTTCCAGCACTTTTCAGCATTGGAAATCCATCACGGAACACTTTGAGCAAAAGGGACTTCGCTTCTTTTTCCCCGGGGGGCGTATCGTTGATAAATATAGATGGATGGACTTCCATATGCATTTATTCCGCTCGCCATTGATGCTCTAACTTGTATCGGGTCTTTCGAGTGGGGTTGAGAGATTTGGGTTGAAACTGGGATAAGTGAGGCTTCGTCGGAATGAAGCATTGATATTGAGATATATTTAAAACAAGAATAGTCCTTTCTTACTCTTACACAATGACTTAAGTAAAGGTTCATGAAGCATTAATATTAATAAGGATTTAAAATTAGATTATTCTCGGTTACTTTAAAATAGGCGTATCAAGTTTAGAAATTTTGCGTCGTCTCCATGGAAACCGTACGAAAGAAAACAGCTCCACTCCTTTTTTTTATGCACTGCTGTTGAGGCCTTTCATTTATTTTATGTTTGTTGAATTAGGCTTACGCTTTTATTTATATCCTCATGTCTCAGGTATTTCTCAACGGTTTTTTAACAAATCTAGTCATACATTAATACAGCAAAATTTTTTAAGAAATTTTTGTGATTTATTAACGTTAATTTTTCAATTGAATAATAGTTTACGCACAGAGCAATTTTAACAGTTTGCATTTAACCATTGTTGCGAAAGCTAAGTGGGGGAACAGTCCATGGCGCCATAACTTATGACAGCAATCAGGGGAAAAGTGCGGAGAGTGGGAAATTAGTTTTACTTTGAGCCACCTCTTCTCGTTACACAGGGTATAGTTAATTCTAGCTCTTACACAAAGACTTAAGTTCTGACATCTTGTGAATATATAGTAAAGGTGGCTTAAAACAAGACCTGTGTTTCTTACACTTTGCATTGACAAGAGTGCGGTTCATTATTGCTTTTATTAACTAAACAAAGAAAATGTGTAGATTGGTCTATTAATTTCAGTTTTATATTGAAATTTTACTTTTTTCTCGCCAAAAGAAGTATTACTTCGAAGTATTTAAACCAATTTAGATTATTAAGTATCTATTTTACAAAAATTTTACCAATTGTAAGAACATTCATACTTTTACAGAAATGTCTTCGTTGCTATTAAGTTTTAAATAAACGTTATTGTTTTTAGACTAAAAGCACTTTTACAAAAATCTTCCTATGTCGTTTTAAATTAACATTTTGAGGATCGATCGGTAAAACTAATCAATATGGAGAAATTAATTTTAAAGTTCTTATATTCTAGAAATCAGCTTATAGTCTCCATTAATACGTGTAAACTTTTGTTAATACCGGCTGTAAGTAAACCTCTTTTTATCTTTTCGATAAAAAAAAGAAAGAGAGAGAAAGAAGGAAAGAAAAAAAAGTTGGTTGCACAAATCGCAACATAGCATCCATTTTTCGTCTCTGAATTTTTTCTCACCAACATGTAAGATATTAAGAAATTTATTTTGTTCGAAATTTTCAAGTTTTTTCGTCAAAAGATGGTAATTATTTTCCCGTTGACGCACCAAGAAATTTCCATATTGGAGCTTTTTTTCTGCTAGTCATTTTTTCTCCATTTCATTGTTTTTCTAAGATGAACAGATAGTTTCTTTTCAAACAATTGTCTCTCATATAGCTTAAGTCATAAAAACAGATGGGCTCAAGATCATTAAAAAGATATCATTCTAGAAATTGTTTTGGGAAAATCAGAAAAAATTTTACTTGGAGATTATGAGTTCAATAAGTAAGGCTTCCCCTGTATTTTTTGTTCACATTATCAATTTCTATGTGATGTATATTATTTTTAATATCTGGAAAAGATTTTAATCAAAGTTAACGTCTCTCAATTTTATGTAGTTAACTTCTCTTAATGTATTGAATCAAATAGATGATTTCGCCAATGCTGTGTTATTCTTGGATTTAAAACTCTAGGTGCCAAATTTGGGGAGTTTTTTTTAGTAAAAGTCAATAAATCAGTGGATAAATAAAAAGTGAGTATGCATATCAATAGAAAAGGATACTTCGAACTATATTATCATTGAATTTTATTTATATCTACTTCCATATCTAATATAGCAGTAGCTTATGATCTTGTTTTAAAATACTCTATCCTTTCACTTCAGTTTAATTTTTCTTTTTTAGTTTTTAAGATGTTAAACTAGAGGGGAAAAAAATAAACTAGGGAGGATGTGCAGTGCGTTACTTCTTTACTGCTTTTATCCAATTATTTTTAATGGCATTTAAGGACGAAAGAAAGTTATTCGATCAAATGCTGAAAAAAGAAAGGGAATAAATAAATAAGCTGACGCTACCAGCATGAAAGAGAAAGCTTTAGCACGAAGTTTAACGCTTTTTTTCTGCAATTTCCTTCACCTTTACTTAGAGATTTAGCCGGTAGTATACGAAACAATAACGACCAAAAGACATTAAAGCAAATTACATTCCTTAGCTTAACTGTATTGCACCTTTTATGCCGTATATGAACAGTAAACATAAGCAGCAAAGGCCTTTAATAACGAATTCTACTATCCTTTAATCTCGTTGCCACAGATGGAAATCGTTCTTGTTGCGCAAAGGGGAAGTTTCAATCTGGGTAACATTTTATGATTCAGTCGCCAAATTGGTCGCCAGTCTTCATAAAACTGGGATATCGTTATGTATTAAGACAAGTCTGCAGTGTTTAGTTTATTACCATTTTGAGAAACTTGGAATTGCATCCGAGAAATGTTGTTAGATTGGTTATTGCTGTTTTGGTGCTTGTAAGGAAATGGATGTCTGTAATAATGTTTCGATTAAGATAATTGTTGAAGTACGTTACATAAATTCTATTTGTTCATGTCTAATTAGACTTTTTGTAAAAATGTACTTTTTGATGTTAAACTTGTGCGTACCTATTTTTTAAAACATTCACTGTTAAATATTTTGCTCTATATTAAGTTGGTCGTTCTACTCTTTAATGCAATTGGTTTTAATAATTTTTTTGTATTCTTCAGAATTGTCGGGTCATAACTTTCTGGAGTTTGAATAAATCAATAGATTGTGTTCTATTGTCAACCGATTTCTTTTTTTTTTTTTTTAATTTGTTATGTTCAGGGATTCTATTGAGAACATGCATGATCAAAGAGCACCACTCTTAAAAAATAAGTTTCACAAAAAGGCTCCTTTCCAAATTAATTGGTATTTCCCTTCAAAGGTACTTCATTGTAAGAAAAGCAATCGAAAACTTTGTACAATTAATGAAGTTAAAAATACAAGACAGTGTGTACAAAAGTACAAATAAAATATTAAAAAAGCGTTTGAAAAACTCTAGCAAACAGCTATTTCGGGCCTATTACAAATGAAGCCCCATCATCAGTGCGAAAAGAGGATGGTCCAACTGACCACAGTCAAGTAAACCAGGAATGCGAGAAACGTGAGGGTAAATACACAGAACGGAAAGAGTAGGTCCTCAGAAACTATTACCTCATGGGTCAAAGAGGACAACTGTGCAACAAGGATTACATCACAGACGAAAAAGTTTTTAAGTAAAAGATTTCCAAATGTTAGGGAAAGGAGGGGTGCTAGACAGATCGTTGACAACTAAATCAGAATTTTTCCAGACATAATAGGATTCCCAAAAATCTAAATCAAAAATCGAAGAACAACTATGGATAATTTTTGCAGAGGAAAAATCAAAAATATGACCACATGACCAACAGTGTTGGGCAATGGAAGAGCGTTTGAAATCTTGTTTTTTAACACAATTTTCATGTTCTTTAACTCGGAATTTTAGAGCACGTCGTGTCTGTCCTATATAAGTTAACTTGCACTAGCATGAATTATTATAAATAGATATGATAGATGGGGGATTCATAATATTTCATCCGACACATGAGTACATAATCTTCTTGTACACTAAGATTCCTTCGTTGTCATTTTTCAATTGCACTGTGACTAACTACTATAGTTCATTCAGGAAGAAGCGATAGCGGAAGTAAACACAGAGGGTTGCCATTTGGCGCCAACATTTTCAGCTTTCATGAAATTTTCACTGTATTGGCTATTGTGTTCATCATGAACATAATCGCCAACTCGGTGAAAATCGGTAAGCGAAATGTTCATGAGTCATGAACATTTCGCTTATCCGATTGGCGCGCTTTTCAACACTCTAGTGCAAAGCAGCCATCGGTATCGCCAAGCGTCCGGCTGCTTTATTTACTTCCACTCGCTTCTCCCTGAATTGAAGGGCTTGGGAGATGAAGGGGTTATGTGACAAAACAGAAACTGCGAGTAATTAAAGTTCGAAGTTTTGTAGATGCAATTGTTGCAGCTTTTTTGTTTTCTGGTTTTATCGTTAGTGTGCGTATGAAACTGGTCTAATGAAATCTGCTTTTTGATGTACCAAGTTATATTTGCTTACCTGTATCCATTGCTTACCATTGTCCTGAGTGTTCATTTTTCAAAATGTAACATAGCCCCTTCATCCTCCAAGCCCATCAATTCACCTTATAGCTCCTTCATTTTTGTGACCTCTCCCTACTTTTCCAGGATGCTGTTCGGGCCAAGTGATGCTGGGCGACAGCCGCGACGTGGTCGAGGGCGAGACCCTGCGCCTGCCGTGCCGCTTCCACTCGGCGCTAGCCTCGAGCACGACGCAGTACTTCTGGAGCCGCGACAACAAGAACGGCAAGGACAACGCGGCCATCAACGCCGCCGCCCTCGACCCCCACTACAACATCGACTTCAGCCCGCAGGAGGGCAAGTACGACCTGCTCATCTCCAAGGCGCACTACGACAAGGACAACGGCAAGTTCGAGTGCTGGCTCAAGGAGGGCGGCAGCGGGGTGGACATATACAGCGTCTCCTACGTCGTCACAGTCCTCAGTGAGTACTCCTGTCTTGTTTTCTGCCCCAAACGGGATTTTTATAAACAGGGTAGCAAGGGCGGATCCAGAAGTTTTTCAAGGAGGGGGGGGGGGATTGATATCTTACTTACTTTTTACTGTGCATACTGGTTTACAAATATTGATCACAAGGGTTTTGGACTTCAGTTCCGAAACATTTTCAGGAGAGAGCCCCAAACCTTCTTCCCCCAACTTCATTAAAACTTGCATAAAATTGCATTTTTAGAACTTTCGTATCGAAAAATTACCGAGTAAGAGTCCCCTAAGAGAGGGGCGATTGCCACCATCGCCATTCCCTTGTATCCGCCCTTGCAGGGTGGTTATGCTCGATTTCAAAACGCCTGTGCCAGTTTCAGTGATTTAATGTTTCTCGGGAACCTCGGAGTTGTGAGTCCATGAGAATTCATTTGGCGAATGTTCAAAAAATAACTTCAAAGTGTGCCGATAGATGGCGTTATCAGAGCTCAAATTGCAGCTGTGGAGGCATGCTAAAACCTGACATGATCGTCACATTTATACAATCAACACAGGTAGTCTCTCATCTAGTGTGGAATATGTCGTTTTCAGTTACCATTTGGTAGCGAAACAAGGAGAGCGTATCAAGCACCTTATACGTCACTCATCCATGAGGTACTTGCTTCATTGAGCTCCTTTTTCTCTTGTCAGTGTCTCCTCTGTAAGCACTAATGAATTCGTTCGTAAACGCTTGGAATCTATTCAATCTTCTTGGCGAACAACATTTCCGTGTTGAACCAATCATATCAGTAAGGCTTTTCCTTTTAATTACCTTGTCCATTTATCGACACATTTTGAAATTATTTTTTACTAAGCAAATTCTCGTCTCTTCACGACTGTTCTGGGGAAGTAACTAATCATTCTGACCAGTAATTTTCAAATTAGCGTTTTTAAATCTGGACTTTAATTATAATTACCCTTTATATAGAGAGGGCTGAAGTAAAAAAAAATCCTTTCGAGTTTGGTAAGTAATTTAAATTAAAATTCCCGGCAAAAAAATTTTCTTACACTCAGTCTTTTTTTTTCTCTCCTAAGAAAATGTGTGTCACTATGTGAGCAGAAATTTTAATACAAAAATTGCAATTAACTACAATCAATATACGCTATTCATAATTTCCGATAAAAATAACTAAATAGATGCTGCTAAGTAGCTAAAAATCTTTAGTTATTCCAATCATATCGCACATTTTTACTTGATTTAATCATGAATACATTAACTTAAGTAGAGGAAAAGCTTCACAGTAATGATATGTTTTTTAATTATATCAGGCCATAACACATACGCCTACAACTTCACTCATTGCATATAAAATAAGATATCGATCTCTTGCAAAAGATTAATCGTGTCATCATCTTGACACATTTTTGCTGATTACCAATGAAAGACGTGAACTAAATTATAAGATTCACGACCACAATTATAGGAGATGCCCTCAGGAGTTTTTGCGCGGAGTGAAATGATTGAAAACTATGTATTATATTGCGAAATTAAACATTTTAGACAACTTTTTTGCTACTATACCGTTAAAAAGTCTAGAAGCTTCTTTCTTGCTAGATTATTATTATATTTTATTGTTCCATAGGTGTGTATAGAAGTGAAAAGATTAAATTTTGCAAACAATGTTTCACTTCGAAACTTTTTTTTTATTCACATTCATATTCAACTTTGTTAGCTTGGTGTAGGAAGGCGATGTTGATGTTTTAAAAAACATCGATGTTCTTGTAATCGATATGTTAAAGTCGATCTTTGCTTAATATTATTTTTTGTGTTCATTGATTTTATACTATCGAGTATTTTATTTCTATTTCGGAATGGAAAAAAAAATCGTCACCGGGAGGGGGAAAAAACTAAAAGAGTACGTGCTGGCGAAAGACACTAAAGTAATTATTAGTCATGGCAACATGCGTCCCACCATTTTTCGCAAGAGGTTTTTTTTTTTCTCTCTCTCTCTCTAGTAGCAAAATAAGTAGATTTTACGTAGGAGAAGTTAAACTGATCTGAGAGACCATTAGGAGCTGCACAAGTCCCCCCCCCCCGCCCATCGTACTTTAAGACAGTTTTGTTTCGTAAAATTTTTAATATATTAATTCCTAAAATATTACAGTTGTCTACAGCGGTGGTGCCAACCTATTTCTGCCCAAGTGCCATGCTTCATATTAAAATTATTCTCGCTGGCCAGAACACATAAAAAGTTTCTAAATATTTTATTTTTTTACAAATAGCATGGGAAAATATGAAACAGGAAAGAAAATCACATACTAATAATTGCTGTTATCGTATAATGCTTATTTTATTTATGCATGTTTTTCAGAATCCAATTTCTAAATTTTTAGCTCCAAATTTGTGACATTTTGACTCTTCGTGCTTTTCGATTTGTAACACTGTTTAAAACAACTTGCCACATGGATTAGCCACGCCGGCCGCATTTGGCTCGCGGACCGTAGGTTTGGCATTTTAGGTCTACAGTTGGAAATTAAGAAGGCTTAACGTGTGAATTTTAAAGCAATGTTTCCAAAAATAAGACAAAATTCCTATGAAATTTATTCTCACTAACGTTCGTTTTATATATCTTTGTTTCAACGGAGAACCGATTTGACCAAATATTCTTCGAACACCGTAACGCAAAACTATCGTTCTCAAAACACCATAAAGTAAATAATCCATTTAGAGCGCCGAGTTAAACCAACTGGATATCAAATGACTTTATTATTAGCTTCTATTTTTAAAATGTATCATATTCAGTTACCTTTTAACAGCAGGAGATATAAAGGACTAGGCTTAAACCATTCTGGTATTTGAACTCTAACATTCCACACCAGATGGTTTTCCAGGGAAGAAAAATAAAAGTAGACTTCCCTCGGCGTTAAATGAAGCTTGAAAAGAGAACTATTCGAAAAGAAAAAAATAACCCTAAAGGATCGAAAAATGCCACACTTTTGGTTTTTACTGTAAAGTGACTTGGCACCCATTGGCAAGGTTATAAAATAAATAAAGAGTTTACACTAGCTTGAGAAAAAGATTCTTAAACATGTTTGATGAACTGCGTTCCGTAAATACTGGATGTTAGGTTCTATAGGCTTGAGGCTCTTCTGTAAGGTAAATCTTTTGCATGGTTGGTTCACCGCAATTAAATTGAGGAGCGTGTGTGAATTGAACTGAAGAAGCAACGTACACAGCCCATAATAGCTTCTAAATCGATTTTTGAAGATTGATAATGTTAAATCGCTTCGAATCGTTTGTCATTCTATCGAATGTTTAAGCCTCAAGCCTCGCTAACATATACATTCAGGAGACAAAACATGTGTCCATACTTTTCAAAATCCATATTACCCTTGTTCATCTTCAGTGTTAACTCGTTATTTCGCGTTTTTATACCCGAGTTCAATCTTGGTATTTCAAATTGAACCAACACCCCCGAAATAGTAAATGCCAACTGCATTTGCTTCAAAACATTCTCCAACTGTTCGACACCAAGCCACTGTAAATACGACTGCTTTATTTAGTTCTGTTACATTCGTAAGCGAAAGTAAGTTATTGTTTCATTAAGTAATAATTTGAGCTACGTGTTTATTTTTAAAATTTAACTTCAGAAAAGAAACTCGCCTGCATTGTTAACACACTATAGATTAAAATTTACTGTATCTTTAAAAATTTACAATGCATTTGTAAAAATCAGACATAAATTGAACAAATACCGTAAAGTCGGGTTACTTGGACCCTAGGGGGTTACTTGAGCCCATTACAGTAAAATGATAAAATCTGGGTTTGGTACTTACTAGTTGAAGACTTGCACGTAGTTCCTCGTTTTTCCGCTAGGTAGAAGCACTCTGCAGTCTCTAACGCTAGTACCAAACCCAGATTTTATCATTTTACTGTGGGTTCAAGTAACCCCCTTGTGTGTCCAAGTAACCCGACTTTACGGTATATTTGAAGTGGCAAGTGGATAAAGGCGATATGTGACATTTGAATTTCGCCGATTTACACAAATTCAAGTTAGTGTGTGTTCAATTGTGTTAACTCACAAACACAATCGAAGGGGCAAGTGAATAAAGGTGATATGTGACAATTGTTTTAATTTCTAGAAAAAGCTTTCAAAAAAAAAAAGTATTACCCTTTCAACTTCATCCATGGTAAAAAGTATGCTTTTCCAAAATCGTCACATACCACCTTTATCCACTTGCCCCTTCATTTATTAGATGAAGTCTAAATCTTGTTTTTCCGCGGACGCAGTGTAAAAGCAGTGAAAACGACCTGTTTTTGCTTTTGTGCGAATTGCTTTTATTTAACGAGCAGAATAATGTCTATATGATTTTTTACAATTTAAATTTATTTAACATTAACTTCAACGTATTTTTTTTCTCTTTTTTCATTATTATATTGCTAATAATATAATAATTGTTATTCACTAAAAATATTACATGAAGTAAGTGTTAATGTATATATACAAAAAATCAAAGTTGAAGTTCTTGCGGTCTACTGACAGTTATATTTAAGTGCTCCCCCGTTTCTAAACAATCTAGACTTGCATAATAAACAAACGATTCTTCGTTGAATTTTCAAGAAGAAAACCTTGATTTTTGTAAATGAAAATTGTTACTTTAATCATATTTTTAATTTAATATTCTAGAAAAACACAGGAGCATATCTTTAAAAAAAAGCTTGTATTTATCATACATCTAAAATATTTAATCTATCTTTTATGCACACGTAAAAAATATATGCATTAAATGTAACAAAGGCAAAGACTCCCCAATGGCAGTATAAAACATCACACTCGAAGGCCCCCTGTTCCCAATGGCAGTATAGGAAGAAAGGAATGATTTTATAAATTCACTAACGTTTTCCAAGCTTTAATTGAACTTTCTGGAATGAGTTCTACTATTACTATGAGTATTCTACTGTACAGAATGTTTCTAGTGAATATAAATTTGTGAACATCTTTTGTAATCGCGAGTACTTTTTCCATGCAAACTTTCAATTCACGGAACACTCTCAAAAATGCATATTTCCGTTCAATCGACCCACTCCCTCCCTCCTCTTTTCGCGAAATCGAACTTCGAACGATCGATAAAGAGACTAAATCGAACGTACAAATGAATGAGGTCACTAGAGAAAACCGAAGTGCGGATCCTGTCGTGATTTACAGAGACAGAAAAACTCAGCAACTCCGGGGGCGAAGAGAGAGAGAGAGAGAGAAAAAAAAAAAAAGATATCAATTCTTTTGGAATCTTATTCGGAATGGATTCCAGTTGTCATTTTATGCCCTCTCCTCTCCCTCTCGACCGATATTAGCGGTAAAAACTCTGAAACAGGGTTGCCAGAGATGACGAACAAAATTAGTGATATTTATTGGCTCTGCAGAACTGAAAGGACATTTCAGTGGAGGCATTTCTCACTTCATTTTGGTTGTCATTCCCCGAGAGCTATTAAGGCTAAGGGCTGGTAAAAGGCGAAATACAATGACTAAAAATTTCGTTGTTAGAGATGATGTACTTTTTTTATTGATAGATAATGTTTTCCTTTCGGGGGGAGTTTTCCATTTCATACCAAGAAAGGCACATGGGGAAATTTTTTCTGCAATTCCGACTGTTTTTAGTCCTGTTACACATAAGATTCCGCTTTTGGGCTGTCCATAAATGGTGTCACACTTTTTTTTTTCAACAAACTTTGTGTCACAAAGTATCCTATTTCGTCTTACCCTTTTCCCCCCTTTGTCATGTGTCATGCTGTTACTGCCGACAAGGGCCGTGGTGGCCCGATCGGTAAGGCGTCGGACTCGTGTCCGGAGGGACCCGGGTTCGATCCCAGCCGATCAAAGATTCACCGCCTTGATTAATGGTGGCTGGGAGGCGTTAAAAATGTCGTGGTCACAAAGTCCTCCAAGTGAAACGATACCTCTGGGGGTGCTAGAACCTAAGGTTTGCTCGACCCTAGGTTCTGGTTCAAAATTAAGAATAGAGCGCTCTTCAGGGCCCTATCCCGGTTAAACCACGAAGTTGTGGTAGGTACGGGGGACCCTGGAGAGTGTGAAGTGAAGTGTTACTGCCGACAGAGTAGTGTAGTGGTTAAGCCACTGTCCTTTCAAGTCTGAAGGTGAAAAAACAAACCTGGCTCCAGTAGTTGGATTTTCAAAGTACAAAAAATTGACAGCAGCATATCCTATGATTATGCGGCATCTAAAATCTAAAAATATGTGTGAAGTCACACCTCCTTTTCTCTTGTCACAAACTCACAGTTTCATGAGGCCCCCTTCACCAAAAGTTGCAGTCTCAAAAAAAAAAAAAATCAGAGACATTTTGTTCTTTATGCATGCTCATGCTATTTAATGGCTCAAATTATATGATGATGATGATGTCGTGTCTACGGATTGTGCTAAATATTGTTGAAGGTACGAAGGACCGTAGCCGGCGAACAACCCATTCGAGATGGTTCCAGATTCTCGATTGGACTTAAGTCAGATGAGTTTACTGACCAGAAGATAACGATAAGCTCATCCTGGTGCCCTTCGAACCCCGCATGTTCACTGGAAGCTGTATAGCACTTCGCATTGTCCTGCTAATAGATTCCATCATCCTGAGGAAAAACAATATCCCTATAGGGGTGGACATGGTCCGCAAGATCATATGCGTACTTGTATTGATCTATCGTGCTTTCCACAATGATGAGTGAACCCATATAACCCCTTAAAAACATTCCCCAGACCATAATGCTCCTGCCTCCAGCCTGGACTGTTCCGGCAATGGTTGCAGGGTGTTTGCTTCCAGAAGTTTCACTCCTTCTAAGTCAACATTCCTCTACCTGATGGAGCATAAAACGTGATTCATCAGTAAATACTACCTGTCGCCACTCAATGGATGTCCAGCTACGGTACTGGCGTGCAAATTCCAGAGTTCATCATCGATGGACAGTAGTTAGCACAGGTGCATGAACCAGGCTTTTGCTTCGGAAACCCAGACGCAGGCAACGTCCGCTAAACAGTAGTGTGGGAGACGATATTAGTAGCCCCTTGGTTCATCTTGGGGGTCAGTTGTTCAACGGAAGCCCTCCTATTAACCCGAAAGCATCTCCGCAGCCGTCGTTCGCCTCCGTCATCTATGGCTCCTGGTGCACCACATTTTCCACGTCACTGATTTTGAATAGTCTCATTTCCTATGCACGGTACACTTTTACCACTACGGCAAGCGAACAGCTCAAAAACTCAGCCATTTTGGAAATGCTTCCACCCTTGGCCCAAAAGCCAATGATCATGCCCT
Organism: Uloborus plumipes; assembly: GCA_038373865.1. Taxonomy (NCBI): domain Eukaryota; kingdom Metazoa; phylum Arthropoda; class Arachnida; order Araneae; family Uloboridae; genus Uloborus; species Uloborus plumipes. The sequence continues at coordinate 1,716 of JAXGGA010011735.1, read as the reverse complement.
TTTGTACGTCGGACAAATCGCTTCGTCTTTGCATTACGCAAGCGATAGAAATGTTTTCCGAAGTCCTCACATACCCTTTATATACCCTCAACTGCATTGTGCTATCAAGTTCATTCTGTGATTGGTATTTAACGTCGATGTCAAAAGTACGTGGTGGTTACATTAATGTGACTGGACTGTGTACTTTACCTTTTTGGTCTCTTACTTTTGTCTATTACGCTACCAGTCTCTTGAAAGGATCTAGGAAAATCAGAAAAAAGTAGACAGGTGGTCTATGGAGCAAAAATGTTCGGGAACCTCTTTTCTAATGCTTCCTAATTTTAAAACAAGAAAATTGTTTTGGTGTCAAATCCCCAGCTAAGGCAAGGGCGGATACAAGGGAGGGGCGATGGGGCGATCGCCCCTCCCTTGAGGGACTCTTCCCCAGCAGTTTTTTGACTTTGAAGTTCAAAAAAGGCAATTTTAGATGTTCTTCGATGACACTATGAGAAGTGGTTGGGATTTATGGCTCTGATTTGAAATTTTTTCGAAATTGGAGACCGAAACATTTGTAATAAACATGTGTTAACCAGGGTTATGTGGTTAAAAAAAGGGTGGCAAGTAGAAAAGAGAACAACCGCCCCTCCTTTGGAACATTTCTGGATCCTCCCTTGAGCTAAGAAAATTTTTTTTATCGCCCTGCACCTATTTAAAGATGGATGAAGTCTGTAAAAGTAGTTTTTCTGTAAACGCAGTGCGAATGCAGGGAAAACAACATGCATTTCCTACAGTGCTTACTTTATTTAATACCCAGCTTTCTTAACTGCTTTTGTATTTATTTATTTCACATTATTATCCTTTTATATGAATTTCAACAAGTTTTTCTCCTTTTCTTCTTTATATGTTACAGTAAAATCCCGGTATAACGAATACCAATTACATAGAGATATCTGTTTTAGCGAAATAATTTCAGTCCTGAACTATTTGCTGTAACGTTTGCCTGAACTTTATTGCAAAGAAATTCTTGTTATTACGAACAAAATTTGCGGTCCCTTGAAGTTCGTTATTAATACTATTTTTTTTTTTTTTTTAAACCTTTTCAGCTTTGTCTAAATTAATTTGTTACCCAGAACTTAAATTTTTTGACCACTTCACGATTAAGCTTACCGGAAACGAAGAATTTATTCTTTCTTTCTTTCTTTTCTTTAAATCCAAATATCGTTCCTTCATTTTTTAGAGAGAAAAGTATCTAATATTAAACGGTTATGCTAAAGACATTTAAATCCTATAATTTCTTGATGCTTCGAAATGTTTTAACATTTAGTTTTGTAACAGCACAGGCAAGTTAATGCTGAAAAACAAATATTTTTGCAATTCATGATTCAAACTTGCGTGTACGTACTTTCAGAATCTTTCATCACATTTCATAATGAAAGCTCCCTTTCAGAATTCAAAACAAATTCTCCAATTTTATCATTTACTTTTGGTGCATATGATTTTACGTTGAAATTAAAAAAGAAAGAAAAATGATTTTTTTTTTCTTTTTTGCAAAAAAAATTCTCATATTCTTTAAAAAATAAAATTGAAAAATCAAAAAGAGACTTTTCTGCCCGAATTTTTCAAATTCGAAAATTTTCAAATTGAGTACTAAGCCCTGTGGCGCCATCTGTCGGTTTTAAACGTCACTTCCACCCTCACTTCGTGGGTCCGATCGATCGATGAATTTGTCTCATCGAT
>JAXGGA010011734.1:0-41315 GCA_038373865.1 Uloborus plumipes | reverse complement strand
AAACCCTCGAAGAACAAAATTTTCTAAGAATTTTTTACATAAAAGGTCACAAAATATTTTCTAATCAAAATATAAGAAAATGAATGCACAGATTTGTTAAGGTAATCCTTGTGATCATTTCGCAAAAAGAAGTTTTGAAATTAGTGCAGAAACAAAAAAGCCTTAGGGTTTTTAAAAAATTGAAATTTTCTTACATTTTTCAAATTTTCAAAAAAAGTATTCAAAATTTTTAATGTTTGAAAAACATTTATTGATTGTTAAACAAGTGCAGAAACAAATATTTCAAAGAATTAACTTTTTCACTTAAATTAAAGAAATTGTTTAGAAAAGTACTGTAACCCCTTAAGCATTAAAATTCACTTGAAGTAAAAAAATATGTATAATACTGAAGAAAATGTTTTAACCGAGGAAAAATAAACAATGCAGTGATTTTTGCACGAAATACAAATGTATCAAATAAGTCATTTGTTATATATTTATTCTCAAAAAATTCTTTTAAAAAATGTTGATAATTTGAAATACTTTTTCCCAATATTATTGGTTTCAGCTTTTCATTCCGCTGCGCAACGACCTTTACAATCTGAAAATGAAACGCTAAAAGATAGTTAGCCCACGCAATGACAGTTCAAAAGTAATGAAAATCCCATTTTAGAAACAAAAGCAGTTATTCACAATAGACAAAGAAAAAAAAAAAAGATCATAAAAAAAATTTCAATTCCTAGGACCACATGATCCTCTGCAACTAAAAAACAGGGAAAAGTCGGAGTTTTCCCGTCTCGGCAGCCACCATTTTGTTTTTCATTAGTAAGTGAAATATATATTCCGGGCTCTCGGTCCCAGGGGCGCCATTCCCCATCTGGGCGGTTGTGTAGCAGTTATGCCGCTATTACAAGGATGATAGAGGGACAAAAAATTGCTCTTCTGCTTCAGGTCGGGAAAAACTGATCTCCAGTGCGGTGTTCGACTTCTTTCGGAGGGGCTGTTTTCTTTCCCTTCTGGTCTGCTGGGACGTGTATGTGGTAACGGGAAAACGGAGGTGTTTTTTTTTTTTGGAATCGGTTCATACATTTCCTGCCATGTTTGGCCACGGAGTTTAAGTTTGTTTTGTCCAATTCATGTGCGACGACAGGATATTTTTGATGAAAACCGAAAGTTTAAGTGATTACAGTAAAATTATTTGACATTTTCTTCTTTTCATTTCCTCGACGAAATTAAAATATAAAAGCAAATAAGAAAAAAAGTTTTTTTCCCTGTCACCATTTAATGTTATCAGAGAAATCTTACTAGCTAAAAGAAAAAAAAAAGAAAAGTATTCTTTTTCATAGAACTTATTTACTTTACATTTCTTTCAACTTCACATTCCAAACAAAGTTCTAAAGAACATCATACTTAAATTGGCATGCTTTATAAAATTTATTTTGAGAAGAAACGAAAAATGAAAACAAATAATTTTTGAAAATTTACTGTAAAAAGTACCAGAAGCACATTGGCATCACTTTTATCCATAAAATCCTATTTCACTGAAATTGTACAGTAAAAAAAAGCTGAAATAGCAACCGATAGACACAGTGGCGATTTAATTGTCCGGTGTAATTTTTTCTTAAAGCTTTAACTGCGATGTAAACATACCATTTTACAGTAATGTTTCCTGAAATTTTGAACTTTGTACTCTTTCTATTTTCATTCCTAAATTCTAATTCTGTTTCCCTCTTCCTCTCCATTGAGTATTTTACTTCTCCTGCATTGTTCCTGGAAGATGCTAATGCTAACGAGCCTTACTCACTGGAAGTCACTTTCTCTGCCGATCTTCCCTTTGACGTCGGCTGTCTTACAAGGGCAGTTGCGAGGCCGTCAAAGCATGCTTCAAGTATGGGTTTCCGAATTCTTTTTCTCCCCTGTTTTGACTTAGTTCGATCATTTTCTTCTCTCATGTTTAGCGTTTGTATGTTTAAGCATTGAGATGAGAATTGTTTCGATTTTAAAATTCTCCTAGCCGAAAATATATTAATTGATTGAATTTCCTGAAACATAAAGAAAAACAGTATGATGAAATGAATTTGATGTTTTCATATAAAAAAATAGTTTAACATGTTGAATTTGATAACAACACAAAAAGTTTAAAGAGCAGTTTGAACGAATTGCTTTGATATTTTTATATTAAAGAATTGCTGACATGCATGACGATGTTTCAGAAACTTGGTTTAAATGTTTTTAAAAAAAAAAAAAAAAAAAAAGCTTTTAAGTAAATAGGGAAGGAAAAAGATTGATTTTTGAGAATTGAAACTGGTAGATGGTAAAGTAGGTTTGCTTTGATTGGAACAAACCTCTCTTTTCTTTTTTAAAAAACTAAAGGTATAATTACAAACAGATTTGCATAGTTTGAAATTTATATATTTTTTATTTGTTATTTTACTATGCTTAAAATTCACATTAATTTCTTCATCAATAATTAAACTGTCAAGTTTCCATCACAATATAACCTAGAAAATCGGTACTTTACTTAAAAAGAAAGATTTCAAATTGAGTTAATTTAGTTCATAGAAGCTCTTATAGTAAACATATTCATATCTAACAAAGACTTAAACGTAAATAAATTAACTTCTCACCACTCATCCTTGAAAAACTAATGCGTTTTCCTGATTTTTTCAAAAACCTCACTTCCGTTCAAAATTTATTTTTGAAAAAGATTGCTTTTTCCTGATTTTCCAAAAAACCATACTTTAGTTCCAAACTTTGTTTCAAATTACATTCCAAAAGCATCTGTTCTTCTCTGTTTTTATCGTCCTTAAAAAAAATTAACAAAAGGAGATTGAAAAGGGAGAGACGGAGAAAAATAAATACAACCCATTTCTACTGCCAAATCACATTCACCTAGGTCGTAAACTTTTTTACCACCGACATAAACCCGTAAATTTCAGTCCTAATAAATGCGGTGTAACTACATCCTATGAACTGTTCTTCCATTGGGACTCCCCCATCCGATACAGAATGCATAAATCACAATCTAACAAACACTCAATAACGCCAGATTCAACACCTCCCTTCCAAAAGCAAGGGAGACCCGACAAGCTAATATAGCGCAAAAAGAATGAACCCGTAATGAGAATCATAACCGGGAATGAAAACGAGACCACCCCTCCACTACACCACTCTCGGGGGTCTCGGGGGAGCGCGAGTCATTTGGGGGGTGTCGTCTGTCGTCACCTCCAGATGTCGGGGTTGCGGGCACGCTCAATTAGCGCCACTGACTGATATCGCGGCGATATTGCAGCAACAAAGGGTCCCCCGGTCGTATCTGAGAGAGGGTCGTATGGAGAGATTGCTGTAAACGCGGGTTGTTGTCTGTAAACAAGATATGACAGTTCATTTTTCAATGTCTTGTTTGCTCTCTTGAGGTCAACTATTCCCAAGTCTTGTGTTTCGCTGTCAGGCGTGCTATATTGACAGATGACTCTGTGTCAAATATTTATGCTGTCACGGCTTTTTTTTTTCTTTTTGAAAAAGAATGTCTTGTTTATTTTCTTTGAAAATTTGTGCAGCAAGTTTCTTGCTTCACTGTAAATTTATTTGCTTGGATATTATCTGTATTGCTTCAAATCAATCCAAGTCGTTTGCATTTGCATACTGAGCACCGACCGATATAATCTAAATCCTCTTCTTTCCTTTTAAAGAACGAAATATAGATTACGTTATAAGAAGAAGTGCAATGAATGAGCGAAAACAACTTTATGAGCTCAATTTGTACTAGTTGAACTTTACAACGTTGTTGCTTCCCAACGTTGATCTCATATATTGTCTTTCAATATTGTTTTTTATTTCACAATATTCTTCTTTTTGTTTCTCAACATTGTTTTATATTTCACTATATTCTTTTTGTTTCTCAACATTGTTTTATATTTCACGATATTCTTTTTGTTTCTCAACATTGTTTTATATTTCACAATATTCTTTTTGTTTCTCAACATTGTTTTATATTTCCCAATATTTTTCTTTTTGCTCCTCTACATTGTTCTTATATCTCGCTCACTTTTCCACTCACATTCATCTTCCGCACAAAGCTATACTTTTACAGATCGAAATGCTGATAATTCTCTAATCGAACTGCATATTGCCTATCAGCTTATTCTGTGAATGCTTTCTGTCTGTCTTCACAAAGTGAGAAACATACGCTCATGGAAATGAGTATTATCTACAGGGAATGAAGTCTAATCTAGATGCGAGAAAGTGGAACCATATGAAATAGCGGGGCGAAGTAAAATGGGGAAATATTCACTCGTTTTTTTTTTTTTTTTTTTTTTTAATCTAGAGCCGCCTATCTGGTATTATTTAAACTATGTAGTAACACATGTAATCCACTAGAGTCAAAAAAATAATAATAAATAAATAAGTCTCTGATGATCAAAGTATATGATAGTATAAGCAAAGAAAATGGTTAATTGAATCTGCCGCTTTAATGAGTAAAATTTTAAAAAACAGGACAGAGACCGTCTTTATAAAATTAACCGGTTTGTATAATCAGCCACTTTATTAAATTAAAACGGTTTAGAACAAACGTAATTCGTATACGTGTCTGTCAATATATTGTAAGTTTTTTTTTTTTTTTTTTGAAAGACGCAAATAAATTTAATTGTGATAAAATGTTAAATTTCTTGTTGGGAATATTTTAAACATTGAGACTTACTAATATTCGGTTTGATTTGATAGTTACTTGAGACTTGTCTAATATATTCGGTGGATTATTCTTTTATTTCAAATTAAAATTAATTTATTTTAAATATTTGGCACAGTTCGTCAAATGCATTCAGGGTAAAGTGGATGCGGTAAAGTGAAATAGTTCATTTCGTTTACTTATACAATCATTTGTTAAATCACTTGCGTATTTCATTATTAATTGATTCATTTACATTCACTCATTTAATAATTCACTTTTTTATGCATTCATTCACTCATTTTCGTACTCATTCACTGTTTCATTCGCTCCTTTATTTTTTCTCATATATTAATTTATTTATTTGTTTATTGTTTCATTGACTATTCATTTATTCATTTATCCTTTTATTTACTCATCCATTTGATCATTAATAATAATAATAGTAGTAATCAACTAATATAAAATAATCAAATACAAAATATTTAATTTGGAAAATATTTATTTTTCTCTCTGCCCCACTATAAAAGAGTTTTCCTTTGTTTGAAGTACAAATTTACTGCGATAAATGAAAAAAAAAATTAATGCAACTTTTATTTGAAATAAATTGCTCTTTCTTTATATGTACTGTAATTTTCAAATTAATTTTATCATTTATTCATTTCGAAAATTGTTACTTATCTCAACTATTTCATTTTGATTCACATTTCCCTTCATGGAAATAATCAAATCCGTATCATGCGAGGTGAAAAGAACTAAATTTTTCTTACATTTGAGACATATTAAAACAATAGCTTCTGTCCCAATCCTGCAATAATATAATACCTTAGCACTCGCTTAAGAAGACGTTCTTTGAAATTAAAGATATTTTTTTGAATAAATTGCTTCATTAGAGCATTACACAAATAGTTCATAAAACTTGAGTTTCGAAAATCCCTAACCTCATTCTAAAAACCATTATAATTAACAGACTACGGGACAGTTGTGGCTCATCTCAAAGATTCTTTAAAGCGTAATATTTTGACATGAAATCTGAGTTTAATATCTTTCTTGAGACAGAATGGGGGGGGGGGGGATGACTAAGGTTGTAAATGGCAAAGGCAATTGTGGCACTTCTTAAAAGTATCCCAATTCAGAGGTAAATTTAACAAACTTTTAACTGTACAATATTATAATTAACCTCAAAACCAATTGAAATCATGAAATATGAACTTTTTTGTTTAGTTTAATTTAGCATCTGAAAAGAAATAAATTTAAATTGTAACTGAAAACCTTAGTTTTCCTCAATACTGCTTTATTGAGACGTGTTACTATTATCACCTGTATATTACAGAAGCGACATGTCAAATTTTATTTCAAAAAAGAAGGATGGAGAGTGGGAGTTAGTAATTAAATCAACGTCAATTTTTAATTTTTCAAACGCCAAATCATTCCACAAACCCAATCCCGACATCTTCGCCAAATCCATCAAAAACGATTGAACCTCCCCGCTGAGCCAAGCCCCCTAAAACTTTATTACAAAATAATAAAAAGTATCGAATGTCTCCCCCGCACTGTCCAGAGCGGGACTTCACCATATTGAACGCATCGGAAGCATTGTCACGGCCTCCAGATAACCATCCTTCTCTTTTTTTTTATTGCCATATTTATCAGCTGCGGCAATAACGGGCGCTGCGGGCGGCCGCCCCGGCACAATCGCCGCCCGCCGGGCTCTGCAGCACGTGTTCGTCTGTCTGTCTGTCCGCTCGGACCGTCTTCCTTCCCCCAATCATCGGCCGTTTCCAATAACGCGGCACCCCATTTATCACCGCGACGGCGTCAATTCTAATCAAAAGTTAATATATTTTTTTTCTAGCATGGGACGGGATGGGCGTGGATGTGGCCAATATTGGCGACTTAGCGTTTAGGTAGTTTTGCCGTGCTTTCTACTAAAATTGTAGTCGTTTTGTACAGTGTTAATAGAATAAGAAAAAGAACATAGCTTAAAGTTTTACGAGCACAAAAAGAAAATACAAAAATTGCTTTGATTTTTTTAAGCTGAAAGATATTTTTGCCTTCCTTGTTGGTTCTTCATTGGTTTATAATTTTCTCGTTGATGTTAGGTTTATACACTATTTTAACTTTTCAATCGGCTTGCTTTTCTATCCTGTTGCTTTTGTCGGACATCTTTTCATCCCATAAATTATTATTTTATTTATTTTCTGCTGCATGGAAAAAGATGCTCCTTGCAACACTAAAACACGCGTAGAACATTAAGAACGAGGATTGAAATATTAGTGCCAACAAGATCTTTTGCGTTAATACATTTTTGTAATGCTAGCTAAATAGATGTAGAATAGATGCTTTTATTTTATAATAACCTAAACATTTTGAATTGAAGCTTGCCAAATGCTTGCACGGGAAGGGATGGGCTTGATGTGGCCAATATTGGCGACTTAGCTTTTAGGTGTTTCGTAGAGAGTTTTGTAGTTGTTTTGTATGGTGTTAATTGAATGAGAGAAATAATTTAACTATCTTAGTATCTATCTTAAAGTTTTGCGAGTACAAAAAGAAAAAAAATGCTTTGAATTTTTACGCTGAAAGTTCTTTTTCCCTTTATATTGGTTCTTCATTGGTCAATAATTTTCTCATTGATGTTCGGTCAATCCGCTATTTTAACTTTTTAATGTACTTGCTTTTCCATCCTGTTGCTTTTGTCGGTTTTCTTTTCATCCATAAATTATTATTATTATTATTATTACTATTATTGCTGCATAGAAAAAGACGTTCCTTGTATCACTAAAACACGTGTAGAAAATTTAGAACGAATATTGAAATATTGGTGCCTACCAGATCAAATGAGTTAAAACATTTTTGTAATGCCATCTAAATAGCTATATCACTCTCTTATTAGTGCGTGTGTTTTGTTAGTAGATGGAGCGAAGATGCATTTATTTCAATTCATATACTCTCTCTCTCTCTCTTTGGATTATTTAAGAATCTTTTGAAAGAGAATATGACTATCTCTATTCTTCCCTCGAATTTGAACAGAACGAAGTTTGCTCTTTACACAAAATAACTAACTTGGTGCTTAGTTTCTAGACTCTGGAGATAAATAGTTTTAAACGCATATGTAACAAAATAACTGTTTCCTAGACTGGGATGTTTGTTTAATTGTTGTAATAAAAATAGCTAAATTTCTAAATATTTAAGAAGAGCTTATTATGTGCATAAACTCGAATTGAATGAGCATGGATGAACAAAAAAAAGAAGAAGAAGAAAACATAAAACTGTTTAAAATGATTTAACATCCTTATGCATAAAGATGTCAAATTCATAAAGGTATAACAAAAGAGCTTGTAATAAAGTCATTGTCTACCTTCCATCAATAATACCAATTATTCAACCTGAAAAATAAACGGATTGCTGCACTCGTTGTAACAATAATAAAGCATAAATCGAATGTAAAGAATACATTTTCCATAGTATTACAAAAAAATACTGTAAATTACTGTAATGACACGATTGGTAAATTTGATTAAATCATCAAAATAAAATCCTAGAACTTCAAATGCATGAAATCATAATTAGCAATATTGTAAATGAGATATTTAAGGATTTGAAAGTTAAAAAAAAAGTATTTGATGTGATGAAAGTTTTATAACGGAGTTCGTAATCGAAGGCCAAACAATTTTAGTTTTTCTTTTTTTCCCTTCTTAGTTTTGCCAGCAGTAAATAGTTTTTCCATTGATTAGTAAAAAAGCACTATTCCTAACTTTCAGATATCAGTTGATATAACTTACAAATAAATAACTATTTGTATACTACTATCATTGTAATTTTTATTATCTTTCCTGATCGACAGCAGAAAGAAGGATAAAAATATGAAACATTGGCACAACATCCCAAAATAACTTTTATCCACACTGCTGAATGAAACCTATGAATAGCTACAAGCGAGCAGGAAAGAAATGAAAGGCAACCTCTATATTAGCGACAAGTCCCTAGAGACCCTACGACATGTCCACACTCCTGTTGCCAAATTGTTTTCCCTATGCGACCTCCCTTTTTTTTTCTTTTTCCCTTCTTTAAATCAGGACCGGCCATCGCCGAAAGTTGATATTGATGAACATCGACGCAATACAGCGACAAGGCACAAAAGAAAACGCAGAAAAAGTTGAAGTTTATAGAAGGACTGGAAGACAGACGACTTTTTATGTGCATGGTTGTGCTGCCTTGTTAGTTGTCCAATAGAAGGCTTTGGATTTTGCAGTGTCCGAGCTGTCACATCGAATCTTGTATTGCTCTGTCGATCTTTAATCTGCGAGGTTGTTCTTCCTCGGGTTTTTTCCCGCCCTCTGGGAATGGTCGGCAGATCCTTCCGGGTTTCTTTGTTCTGCTCTTTTCCTGTTTTTCATTTGGTCAGTTTTTCTCTTGAGGACCGGATGGCACGTAATGAAGAAAAAACTTGAATTCGGAACTAATATTTTTTTACGCTGCAAAAACCTTTCGCCTGATTATTTGTCATCTTTGTCCGTGTAAAGAGTTTATCTTTTGGACTTCTGTATTGTAGAAGTATTTTGAAAGCATATGAATAAAAAGCGAAATTTCGATAGTATGGGCTAATATGTCAGGAGTTGCTTATCTAACACTTTTATATCGAGTACAAAAGTTTTTTTTTCATGTAGTGAGCTTTTTTGAAAGGTTCTTTCAAAGGTTATTTTTTGAAGTGATAGCTTCTTTTGGCGCATTGGGTATTTTTTGAGATCGGGAGAAATAATTGAATTCGCGACACTTACCGCTATCGACACATCTGTAAATAAGTATACATATATTGCGTGCGTATGTACGTAGATAGAAACACATGCATATTGGCATTTTTTGAGATGGGAAAAAACCACTGACGATTCGAAAAATACACAAGTAATTGTTAAAGTTTCACTTCTGTCGGCACTCCCAGAGAGCCACTTTTTTTTTTTAAATTTTTTTCGTAGAATTGTTTACAGAAAAAGTATTTAAGTTTTCGCTTTCGGGGAAGCAGTGGAAATTTAAACGAAAAATTAAAGGCACAGCTACAAGTTATTCACATTCTTTATCAATATGCAATACCATAAATATTTGCACATTTGTTGCCGTTTCTACAGGGACGTTATTTCAAGTTTTTCCAGGGCGGGGGGGGGGGGGGGGCAAAGGGTAGAAACACAATACAATTTCACCAGAAAACAACAAAACCATGCCCACTTATATGTAAATACATTGATTTCTCAAAGTCAGGGGGGGAGCAAATGACCCCCCCCTGCCCCTCCTAAATGACGGGCCTGCGTTTCTATTACACTGTAATAATAGTTAACATGATGTTATAGTTGGTCTACCCTTTGAAATGTTGGTTTGGACTGCTGAACGCATTATTAAAGTACTTGTAAGGCTATTCAATTCCACTTATTAAAATGAAACGCTATGAACGAAATCTAGTACTTTCTCTATAATTCGATTATTTATAATGTCAAAAATATAACAAGTCATATGAAAACATAATGGGCTTATTCCATGCCATGAAAGAAGGTGTTTAGGAAGAGCGTTCTTTCATCAAAAAATACTAATTACCTTTCTGAATTATTCCTTTAAAATCTGAGTATGATTATTATCTGAGTAAAGTCCTAATGTTTTTTAGTGGCTTTCCCCTACTTACCTCAGAACTTAAATTCTTGCAAATATTAAATTGAAAAGTGAATCCACTGCAAATGTAAAACTCTAAAACTTTATTCACTTAAATTAACCATAAGACATACTCACATGCCAGTTTACGCATATGTTTAATTGTTGCTTCTGCGTTACTGAAAGGAAGTTATTTTTAAAAAATTCCAAACAATTAAGTCTATAAGTATTTCCTCCGCCAGCCTGCCATCTTAAGACAACAAGTACAAAAAGAGTTACCACGAAGTACCTCCTTGATAACGAACGGATCCTTTTAACAAAATACTTTAAATTCCAGTACTCTTCGGGCCCGTCCAGCCAATTACAAAAGCCGCCACGAAGTCAGTCGCCAGCCTTTATGTCAGGCACGTTTAAAGCATTAGACAGCTCTTGTAATATATAGCCTCCTCCACACGTTGTGAACACACTGCGGGGTCCCATCTAATGATTTCGGAATCACCATAGAAGCCATCCCCCCTCCTCTGATTTAGAAAACGGCGGGGGAGGCTCGGGACCAGAGTCGAATGTTCATTATTTATCCCCATCCCCCCCCCCTCTCTCTTGTGTGTGAGGACAGTCGCTAACCGCGCTATCCCAAGCGTGAACCCGGGGCTTCTCAATTTATCTTGCTTTATTCGGAAAGGGAAGCAAAGCCTTTACAGGGGTCAGCGCGCCCCCCTATGCGCGCGCCAACCCTTTGACGCTCCCGAGTCGCTGCTTTTGTCTCTTCGCTCGGCATTCATAAATATTTAGAATCTGCAATGAGAGAAGAAAGGCTTAATCCCGGGGATGACCACTCATCCTCCATCCTTGCTCCAGAGAGAGAACAGTGCCTCGGGAATCCTTTTCCCGAGTGCTTAAGTGGAGTTGTTTATTTGCTGCTGTCGCGAGGATGCATATTCTGGGGACACACACGCAACTCGCTGGAAACCCGTCCTTCGTGTCGGGAGGAATTAGCATTGTTTGGAGGCCTCGCCTTCTGGGGTTTGGTGTCGCACTCTTCGCGCCAAGTCGCCTATTCGTTTAGTGGCTTTTACGGCTGACAGTTCTGGTGAATTAACTGCCAGGCCGACGTGAAATAATAAATGCGAGCACTTTCCATCCTCAGGTTGCTCTTGGAATCTCTTTTTGAGGCCCGGAAACAGAGAGCTTCTCGCGTCCTCAGTTTTGTCACGGAGATTTATAAGACGGAGGGTGTAGTTTGACTCTCTTTTGGAGTTTCCAGCGCGTTATGTATAATTCACGACTTTTGGAATTCGTCTTCTGCGCGCGAAGAGAAACTTCGTGCAAATAGTTAATGCGTCTTATTTAACTAGCAACTGCTGTCTGTCGGTTTTCTTAAATAGTTGAGTTGAAGTTTGGGCATTTTCGGCCTAATGACTTCAAATTTTCTGCAAAAATAAACACGAAACTTTATACAGAAACAGTGGCGCACACAAGTCTGTTTCTTGGGAGGGGCTAGAAATCCGATAAGTGAAGTGAAGTGACATGAAAAGAAAAATTATTAACCTTTCAAAATACCATCCTTTCTCCCTCCCAAATAACGTACTAGTGCACAATACATTAGAAATTCTAAAAATATAAATTTTAGGGAGCCCTTCACGACGTCAGAATAGAAAGCTGGGCAGTTCGGGAGCACTGAACCAAAAATGTTTCTAAATTGAAGTCCTAAAAATGAACTTTTGGAGTTTAGAAGAAGATAGGTGGGGGAGGGGGGAGACAAGCCCTTGCTGGGTAATTTTGAAAAAATGAATTGCTCTCCGAAAAGGGTCTTTTCAAGGAGCTCCTAGGAGGAGTCAAGCCTCTTAGCACCTCCCGTAGGTGCGCCACTGAGTAGAAACCAATAACATTGTGTTGTGTACTACTAAAGTACAAAAGCATTGTAAAATAAAATAACTCAAATTACAAATTGTTCTCTTGGCCTGTGTTTGAGATATCATGAGCTTCTTTATAAAATCAATAAAGACTATAATGGGGTTCAATTGCATAATAATAATAATAACTTCGTAAGGATAAAATAGAAGATGTCAAGAGAAGAAGCGGGAAGTGTATTATTTCTATTTTTAAAATCTAGAATACTCGACATTTTGTATTTTAAAACAAGCAATTATTATTCAGCATTTTTTACTTCGTATATGATGTCACGTTCAGAAATGGTTTCAAAATTTTAGAAGTTTCATGTCCGTTGTACTTTAATGATTCTAGTTTAAGCATATCTAAACTTTTAAACAATACTATAGCTTGGTGGGGTATAGCCTATTAAGGCTCTTGCGCCAATAAACCCAATGTAACTAAGCAAACAACAAAACATTCGAATGTAACCAATAAAACTTAAATTGCTCTTTATTTTTGTATTTATATATCTCGAAGGCAGGTTTTTATTGATAGCAAAACAAAGTTTGACTAAATTGTTGAAGCGTATTTACAATTTCAATGCACGAAATACGTTTGTATAAGCGTTAAAAATATCTCTGGATACAAGACAAAATTTCACTTTTTAAAAATATTCTCAACCTCAGCCGATTTTGTCTCCCTCAGCGAAGAATGTTCAATTTAAATAAAAGTGAACAAACAGCCATATAATTATTAAAAGATCTTGTGAAACATGCTTTCCCCTAACCTTTTCGTTTTTACGAAAACGCCACTTAAAATTCTATTTCACTAAATCCATCAACTTTCCATCTTTTCTGGTAACATAGAACATAATGAAAGATAAATTGTTACCAAATTTTATTGTTGAATATTTCCCCTCTTAGTAAAGTAAGTTCTCATTAAAAGCTTTATACGCCAAAGAACACACGAAATCTTAACAGAAGAAAATAGTTCAGTGGATTCAACCAGCACAGAATGCCATTTGGAACTACTTTGATATGCTCCCCCCCAAATCGGAAATGCGGCGACTTTTCTTTCTCGCCAGCGAAAAAACTTGTTTTTGTTGTTGCCACAAAAAATTTGTTGCCACAAAACTTTAAAAAAAAAATTAAAAAAAAAATAGTACAAAATACAAGAAAATACGAAATTCGGCAACCACAAAAACCTAAAAGCTGAAAAAAAAAATAAATTGTCAACAACAAAATAAGATACAGCAACCCTAAAAAGTCCGTAAAGGAGTGCCAGATTTGGCGCGTAATTTTTGGGGGGTATATCAAAGTTATACCTGCCATTTCATCCTTAGACAGTATTTCTCCTAGCAATTATTTCAACTTATTGGCAGTTAGAAAGCAGTAAGTAACCGCCCCTAAGCCATGGCTAAGGCAGAAACACACAATACACCACCAACTCGTTTGTTCCATCCATGGACCGCAGTTTCCTGCTTTTTAGCACTCGTCAGCATGGAACAGAAAGTAAACGAGCTAGACGCAAAAATCCTTTTATAGAGCAGTGAGAGCCAAAGAAACTGGTAGCTAATATCTGTACCTCAGAACCAGACTAACGTAAGTCCATTTTCGTCATTTTTCGGTAGAGGTGAAAAACGATTGTCGAATACATCGTTTTTCCCCTCTACTGAAAAATGACGAAAATGGACTTACGTTAGTCTGGTTCTGAGGTACAGATATGTGGGTTTCTTCCTCCAGCTAGTTTGCTTCCTATTCTATGCTGAAGAGTGTTAAAAAACACGGAACTGCAAGTCCATGGATGTAATAAACGAATTGGTGGTGTACTGCACACTGGCAGTTAACTATACAGCAACCTTTCGTTATGGCACGTGTTTGGCTAAATCGCGTCTTTTACTTATTTCCCGAAAAATTATGCGCATACATTTTTTTTATTGCTCCTTTGCATTTGGCATCACAGAAAAAAAAAGTTTTATTCCTCATCAATAGCATTTTCTTATGTTTTAAACAATGACCTAACATGGTATGTTTTCTCTACATCTAGTTTCGTTGCAGTTTAGGCTGCAACTTTCGCTTCGTATTCCACCTTAAAGCAATAGAAATATTTTAAATTATTATTATTTGTATTAACCCATTTATGCCCAAGTTTTTTTCAACATTTTTTTTCAATTTTTATCTGCTTAAAACTCTTACTTGGAATGGTTTACATATATTTTAGGCTTAAAATAGTTCGCCGTTGCCATATTTATTGAGTTATTTAACGTCCTCTTTGTGGGATATTTTGCAGATATGGGAGCAAAATACGACCTTACTTGACTTTACTTTTGCAAAGTAACATGACAGAAGGCATCTGTGATCAATTTTAATTAGATCATTTTAAAATAGTTTAATTTTATGAAAAATAAGTTCACAAAAAAAAAAATTACTTTCTGTGGCTACCCATGCTGGATCGTTGCTTGACTGATTTGTCTGAAAATAGCTGTGAATAAATAAACACTGATGCCCAACTAGTGGCTCTAACCGGTTTTCTCAAGAAGAAGGACTATTCAACTTGTGAAAAACAGCTTTAGTAAATGGATATACCCATTACAGGTTTTGTATGCAGTAACTAACAAGCGTCCCGTTTTTAGGCTACTGGGCATAAATGGGTTAAAAGAACAATTGGTAACCAAATTTTTCTTTGTTTTATTAAAAAGATGATCCTAGTATGGTTATAAACTAATCTTTTCGAAGGTGGATTGAATAGTTACTTTTTGTGACCTCAGTCATATCGCGCTTTCGAATATACTGTGTTGTCTCCCAAGAAGAGCAATGTAATGAGGAGTGAGATTATGAACGCATATTTATTTCTCTCACTCTGCCTTATATTGGCATATATTATTTTAAACTAGTCGTAAACTAGTCGTTTCGAAACAACTGATTGATTTGAATTCATTTTTGTTGGGTAACAAATGTAAACTTGGCAGTACAATGGTATTGCTCCATTTACAATTTCATTTTCAAATTGCAATTTTTATTGTTATTAACTATACTATGATAATATAAATTGAAAATAACTTCCTCATATCATTCTTTTGCTAACATAGGATAAATTTTCCTTCGAAATATAAAGTGTGCCATTTGTTTCGACAAAAAGCGAAATTGAAATATTTAGATTAAAATTTCATATTTTACATTAAATTCAAGTCTACGTCAATTTGCATTAAACGTGTAAATTTCAGAGTTATGAATTTGGTAAGACATCACAAGTTTTTCGGGAAGTTTTAATAGGGATTTTGATGCATCGTACGCAGAACAGATACAGATAGCAAGCAGCGTGGATAATGTGTATTCGTTTATACACGCGATGCCCAATGTTTCCTAAAAGAAATCGTCAGCAATTCTCAGCTTTCTCCCTCTCTTTTTTTTTAACATTGTGTGGTATGTTGGTACCCACAGTTCATTAGCGATTGTGTTAAGTGGAGAAACTCATTTTATTCGGAAGTTGAAAAAGCCGTCTTGTTTTAAAAATATCGACTATTGCTTATTCTTCCTTCGAAACAAATTCATGATTTATAGAAGTAAAAGTTCCTAATGGGTTTTCTCTTAATATAATAGCATAGTATTTCATAGGGATTTCTGCATCCATACCAAATAAATAAATAAAACCACTTATTTTATTTTGAGTTCAGGAAAACTTTCTATTGTTCTTGGGCGTCCGTCATGATTTCAATCACGTGATAACGAAAAAACTTTCGAAACAAATTCATGATTTATAAAAATAAAAGTTCCTAATGGGTTTTCTCTTAATATAATAGCATAGTATTTCATAGGGATTTCTGCATCCATACCAAATAAATAAATAAAACCACTTATTTTATTTTGAGTTCAGGAAAACTTTCTATTGTTCTTGGGCGTCCGTCATGATTTCAATCACGTGATAACGAAAAAACTTTCGAAACAAATTCATGATTTATAAAAATAAAAGTTCCTAATGGGTTTTCTCTTAATATAATAGCATAGTATAGCATAGGGATTTCTGCATCAATACCAAATAAATAAATAAAACCACTTACCTTATTTTGAGTTAGGAAAACTTTCTATGTTCTTGGGCGGCCGTCATGATTTCAATCACGTGATAACAAAAAAATTAGTCATGACATCTGAAAAGAGACTAATTTTACACATCTAGATTTCAGAGGAGTAAATGATATTAAAATGTTCGAATTTTTTTAAGGAAAGATCTAGTTATGTTATGCAGAATTACTTCAATATAAGAACATTTTTTGGAAGGAATAATTGGATTTATTTTTTTAATTAACATTAATCCATCATATGAATAAAAATGGCAACAATGTTTTTTTCATTCATTTTGTAGTCAGTACTAGGAGTGGCCACCTTAGGCCCTTGTGACTGCTAAAATTCTTTACGATATTTAATTAATATGTTTCTTGATGAAAATGATCCTTTTAAAGTCATGATGTCATAGAGTAATAAAAAGTTTTATTGATTAATTGCAAAGTAATCAACATTTCTCAATTTAAAGAATGAAATTACAAAAAAAGAATATTTAAGATTTCTTTAAAATATTTAAACAATCATCGTAATGAGTTTTAATAATCAAACGATAAAAACATAATAAAATTTAAACATAAAAGACGTTGCCGCTTTGCTGCGAAATCAAAGTAAGATGGAACGAACTTTTAACAAAAGCAAATACATTGAAGAAGTCGTTTAGTTTTACTCGATAAAATAAAATCATAACAACACTCTCAAATAAACTAATGTAAAATACTATTCAAACGAAGAAACAGGATTCTAATTTAACCAGCACTACGCTGTGTTATCGATTCATAGAAACTGTAGGATGGGTTGTAAGTCTCTGGTTAATGCCTCCTAAAAAAGGTAAAACCAAGTTCGACGCGCTTACGTAGGATATAACCCTCCCAATGAGACATTTCCTACGTCCACGAAAAAATTGCAATGTTTTACCTCTTTGGCTGGTTTACTAAATCTCCGCAAGGTGGCGTATTCAAGTTTTAGAACTGTGAACACATTTAAATAATTTTACAAAAAATATATTGCAATGCAAGTGATTGTTTCTTTCAAATAACAAACCGGACACAAGTTATTCCAGACTCCAGCAGTGCAGACTGAAGTTAAAAAACTTTTTCAAACCAAGCTCAAGCAGTGGCAACATCCACAAGCGAAAAGCGCAACAAGCTGACAAAAATCAAAGCAAGCACCCCCCACCCCCCTCACAAACCATTGATCAAAAGCATAGGCTGTGTTTAATTAGGCATAGTAATGTGTTTAAGCCCGTCCCGCATTAGGGGGGCTTTTCCAAAAAGGAGAGAAAACTCTCTAATTAGGGCCCGAAGGCGCAGAAAAGGTATCATTGGCTCGGATTATGGGATCTCAAGCATCAAATCCCTCCGGATTGAGGTTGCTTAAGCAGCTGACGTTTCCGGTTATGCCGCAGACGCAGCCATTTTGATGATTCTTTTTGTCTTCGAGAGATTCTTCTTTTTTTTTTATGATCATGATCGTGATAAGCCTGCTTCCGAGAGAGTTTATTTGTTCGGGCTCTTATTTGATTCGTTCCAAATTGTTAATGGGGCAGAACTGGACTCATATTTGAGTGCTTTTAGTTGGGTCTTCTTCCTTACAAGAACAGTTATTAATATTTTTTTTCCAACTTTTTTTTTTTTTTTTTGACTTTCTTACAAGAACAGTTAAAAGATTTTTTTTTTTCAGTTTGAAATTTCTTTTTAGTCGCCTATGACAAGATAAGTTCCGACATTTTCTTTCTTCCCTATTTTCTTTTTTCCTTTTTTTTTTTTTTTTTTTTTTTTGTCCTGGAATTTCATAATTTGGTTTTGAATACAATCTAGTTTAGTTATTGCGAGCTCAGATTTAACAAGTCATTGAATTAAAAAAATCTATGTTGTCCTGATTGTTCTGATATATAAAAAGTTTTCAGTATACTAGCAACAATTTAATATTCGATATTTATCTTTCTTAATCTACAACACCTCTAAGTTAAATAATTACTTTTTAACAAATAACTGCTATAATTTGTTTTTATTTCCTTCATCTTTCAAGTTTCTCTTATTCAGTTTGATAGTGTTTCAGAATTTTGATTGTTGAACTCTTAATTGCATTTATCCGTTGCCTTTACTAAATTATGCTAAAGCCTTCAATCTGAAAGCTATTGGTTGCGAAATTTTAGCTTATACATTATACTTCACCCTCTATTTTACTCAAAAATATTTTACCCAAGGATTTAATACGATTTTACAAACATGAATATATTTTTCATTTGATTTCACATTTTACGAGTAAATATCAGACAAAATAAACTTCATCGTAATAGCGATTTTTACAATACTTGAGTATGATTATAATTTGATTATAATTGGTTAGACGTGATCTCTCTCAATAATGTAGAAATTAATTTGTCATTAATTAAAGCTTGTAAATATTTTTTTTATTTCGAAGGTTTCTAAAAATCACCAGAGTCAAATGGGAAAACCTGGGAATGCTTTCTTCTTTTGAATAAAGTATGGTGATTTTATTCTGCCTGAACTAATTTTTTAGAACTTTAAGTATAAGAAATAATTAGTATATTATGGTTGATTGTTTAGTTATTATTATTTCTCTAGCATGCGAATACCTGATTAAATAGATCGATAATTTAAGCTTGAATAACACGAACAAAAATGAATGTAGAAACTAAAGGATAACTTAGAGATGTTTTGTGTAAAATCGATTTTAGTGATTAACATATGTGTTGTGTGCTCCTCACTTAGCGATTTCTAATTAAAGATTTGATCACCAAGTTTTCGACATGTTTTGAAAAATATTTTAACTGAAAAAGTATTCATACATTTTCATAATTTTGTAACGTAATAATTCTTTCAGTTAAAAATTTCGTTAATACAATCCTCACATATAAAATATAATATGTATGAGAATGTGGAGTAAAGTAAAATAGTGGATTCGGTTCCCTCACTCAATTTATTTATTAAATCACTTACGTAATTATTATTTAATACATTTACTTATATTATTGCATTCACAAGCTCACTTACTCATTTATTTCTACATTTATTAAAATTATTGCATTCACTAGCTCACTTACTCATTTATTTCTACATTTATTAAACTTATTGCACATTCACTGGCTCACTTACTCATTTATTTCTACATTTATAAAAATTATTGCATTCACTAGCTCACTTACTCATTTATTTCTACATTTATTTATATTATTGCATTCACTAGCTCACATACTCATTTATTGCTACATTTATTTTCTTATTTATTTTTTGCACGTATTTTTTTCTCAAGAAAAAAAAAAAAAAGAAAGATGAAATTTGGTAGTTTCCTTTTTATCATGCATTCATTCAATCGTTTAGTTATTTGTTAGTTTGAAAAAAAATTTTGTCGTCAAATACAAAATATTTCATTAGAAAATTATTTTATTTTTCACTTTCCCCCATACATGGGACACAGTAAAAAAATTCCCTTTTTTAAGGAGCAAATTTACTTTCAAAAATAGAAACTAAAATCTCCATGCAAGTTTTTTACAAAATACCTCATTATTTTTTAAGTACTATACTTTTCAGCACAAATTTCCAGTTTGTTAATTTTCAAAAATAAAAGTGATCTTAAAAACTTCACGCAGACTCACACTCCTTTTCCACTACATCTCACATGTGTTGCTTTAAAAAGTTTTGAACGCTTAACTCTTAAATAATGCTTAACTTTTTCACGTTCAGTAACCTTCAATCTAAAATAGTCCATAAATTTTTTATTTATGTATTAAATAAAACTTTTAAAATCCATTGTTTTATCGAATTTAACCCGTGGCGTTATCTACATGTATTTTTCTCACTCAGAAAGGGGACATTGTTCTAAGCGAAATATCTAAAATTTTTCCTAGAAATATCTAATTTCATACATTTCTATCGAATATCCCAACTAAATAAAATGCATCAAACGGTAATTACTTTAAAAACAAACTATTTAAGTGATTCAAATCAAAAATAATTCAGTTTAATTAAATTTTACAGACTACTTTTTTTTCCGTGATTTCCGCTACAAACTAAGCATCCGAGAAATCACGTTCAGTAACCTTCAATCTAAAATAGTCCATAAATTTTTTATTTATATATTAAATAAAACTTTTAAAATCCATTGTTTTATCGAATTTAACCCGTGGCGTTATCTACATGTATTTTCCTCGCTCAGAAGGGGGACATTGTTCTAAGCGAAATATCTAAAGATTTTCCTAGAAATATCTAAATTCATGCATTTCTATCGAATATCCCAATTAAATAAAATGCATCAAATGGTAATTACTTTAAAAACAAACTATTTAAGTGATTCAAATTAAAAATAATTCAGTTTAATTAAATTTTACAGGCTACTTATTTTTCCGTGATTTCCGTTACAAACTAAGCATCCGAGAAATCACGTTCAGTAACCTTCAATCTAAAATAGTCCATAAATTTTTTATTTATATATTAAATAAAACTTTTAAAATCCATTGTTTTATCGAATTTAACCCGTGGCGTTATCTACATGTATTTTCCTCGCTCAGAAGGGGGACATTGTTCTAAGCGAAATATCTAAAGATTTTCCTAGAAATATCTAAATTCATACATTTCTATCGAATATCCCAACTAAATAAAATGCATGAAATGGTAATTACTTTAAAAACAAGCTATTTAAGTGATTCAAATCAAAAATAATTCAGTTTAATTAAATTTTACAGGCTACTTATTTTTCCGTGATTTCCGCTACAAACTAAGCATCCGAGAAATCACGTTCCCACTCCTGAATAGCAGCAGATTAAAAATACATGCAACAATATGACTTTTCAAATCGAAATTATTCATTTCAAGGCACTCTGCAGTTTCCAAGGCGTCGGAATCATCATTCAATATTACCGACACCAACAGAGAATTCATTCTTCGGCAAACACCCGGACAATCAACACAAAAATCAAAAGCATTCAAGTGTGCCTAAAGCTCACTTGGGGAAAAGCTTTACCTTTAATCGCAAACCAAACAGTCCAGAGATACTCGTTTATTGTTTACCATCGCACACCTGCGATGAATTAGCGCCATTTGCAAAAGGCACTCGAATTAGTATGCATTTGGAAATCGCTGCTCTAATAGCAAAATTTAAATTGGAGGAAAAGGGAAGAATGTTTAAGTATACCAAATTCGGGAACAACAGACACAGTTTCAATGTTTAATTATTCAAATCAGGCGCTTCGGTAAAGATTCGACGAATTGAATATGTATAAACATATACTGTATATATAGATGTGAAGAATATAGTGGCACCCTCATATGATATGCACACACCGCAGTCCTGATTGTCTTTACGTTCGCAGTCCTTTTTGAAACTCTACAGATTGTTAATCCTCGGGCTTCAATCGAGATTAGGTTTGGCGGAAAAGAGTTTTAATCACGGAGTCGGCATGCGAGTCTTAAGTTTCTAATTACGTTATACAGGAGGCGAAAAGGCCCCGCCAGTAAATATTTGCCGCCGTTCGAATTGTCTTTAATTTCGCGAGGAGTGTTAATTGACATGCAAGCGAGCGAGGATTCGATTTTAGAAGGCGAGCGGCAAAAGGTTTAAATTAGCGTCAGGTCCTTTAATTGCTTCCGCCCTGATTAAGCCACGACGGAAATTTTCGGATCGCTTTGATTTTTGTTCGAATTTGCTTTCCTTGGCGTCGCGCGGCCCTATTATGCGACTCGATATTAACTGGTTTGCTAATTAATGAAGATTTCTGCTGAGTTCTTGGCAGGGGGTTCCTCTTAAACACGTTTCAATACCCGAAATACAACTGAAATGAAGCTGAAAATTAAAACATTTTATGCATTTATTAGATTGGCTTAAAGTTGTTTGTTCTCCTTTATTTTGTGTAGCCATCTCGCAAAGCTAATGCCATTTCTCTGAAATTTCAATTTTTCCTCGTCAAGAACGAAAATATTTATAAATATCTATCTATATTAGAGAAAGAATAATTTTTATATTGATACCTTCGGGGTGTTCACCTGGTGAAAATTTGGTAGCATAACGCGACCGATATTTGCTGTTTGGTTAACTAAATCGGTTGTAAAAAAATGCGAAAAAGTCCTATGATTCTGTCTTTGATGACTAACGAATTCTTTAATTGAATTATAAGAAATTACGCAGCAAAAATGTAATGATCCTCCTTTCTTGACAGCACTCCTGGAGACAAAACCATATTTATTTATTTATTTTTTATTCCTTCCTCTATTACTCCTCCTTTTTTACTGGATACTATAAATTAACAAGCACTTTTTTATACAGCTAAATATAGGATTGTATTTCATATATTATTTCACACACAGAATGAAATAAATTAGCTCTTTTTGTGTCAGATGGAACTGACAAAATTCAATAGAGTAAGAACAGTTGCCCCCTCCCCCCCCCTTTTTTTTTCAAAAACAATTGAAAGAACATGAAAAACATAAACATGGGTAATGTGCTGCTAAACCAACCTCTTGTATATGTCATATGTTTTTCATGATTTTTCAAACGTTTTTTAACAAATGTTTTCAACTCATCTTATTCCCTTAAGTTTTGTTTGTTCCGCTTTAAAAATTTGCAGCTCACTGATAGCTATTTTATTTTACATAAGATATATATATATATGAAGGGCCAGGGGGGAAAAAGATGAAAGTGATAAAAAAGCGATTTCGAGAAAAACGAAGAAAAAGTTTGATTTCTCGTAACTCCTCGTGTAGTTAATAGAGTTTTCATGCACATTTCGGTCGATACTCCTCTTTTTTCCCCTTGTTGTTCTACCAGATGATATTACTCCTTCATAGCCCCTAGATAGCGTTAACATCTTAAAATTGACGAAAAAGTGACTTTAATCTTTTCTCCCCTGGCCCTCCATTATATATATATATATATATATATATATATATATATATATATATATATATATATATATATATATATGTTGGAATGACAACATACAAAAATCCATGATCGGCTTAAAGTTGTTTATTCCCCATTTTTGTAGCTACCTAGCAAAGTTTATGCCTTTGCCGTTTCTCTGAAATTTCTATTTTTCCTAGTTAAAAACGAGCACATATTAGAGCAAGACTGATTTTTATGTTGATATCTTCGGGGTGATTACGTGTGTGTTAGAAACTTAACTGGTGAAACTTCATAAAGCTACCGTTATTTGCTGGCAAACTAAACCGAATACATATATGTGTGTGTGTGTGGTAAATGTTCAGTGAAGGGGGGCATTATATTAATGCAAGTAAACATGTACAGAAATACTTATTTTTTTATACAAGTGGGTCATGATGACCCACAAAAAACGATCCAGTACACTCGCACTTTAGCCCATTACTGGTCGCAAATCATCTAAAAAATGCAACCGTAAATTATTTCGTTCTGTGGACTCCGACCCTTGATTAGATAATGAAGAAATTTACATGAAGGCTGCACGAGTAATCTATGCAAATTCCCAAGTTGGGATGAAAATTTCTTTGAAAAAACTTCTTAATGGAGTCGAGATAAGAGACACATCCTTCACACACACGTCTCTAAAGTACAACAGAAAAAAACATTTTTCTTAATAATCCTAAAAATAAACTGTTACCTAAACGAACAAATCAGCTCCCCTCGAGCATGTTTCCTTACACTTATGCAGCTCTATCTCTACAAAGCGGTTAGCAAAGCGGTCTAGTAAGCAAGAGATACGGAAGCTGCCAGCAAGAGGGAGAGGGAGCTATCGTAAATTATACAGCTCTGTCCGATAAGCCCTGTCACGTTTGAGATCGCTGCCATGGTAACAGGATGGAATAGATAGCAAGCATCGATTTTTAGGGATATTCGCCCCCCCCCTCCCTCTGAGCGAACGGTAGGTATGTGTGCTCGTGTCTGTTTTTTGATTGAGATCGGTCTGATATTGGGAGGAAATTTCGATAAAGGGATTTCTTCAAGCACTTGCTTGAGCATTCTTTATATCCCTTCTCTTTTTCATTTAAAGTCATTACTTTATATGGGGATAGTTTTGTACAGCTGAATTAAATTTATTTCAGTACTGTACTTTTGTTTAAGTGTAAAAAAGAGGTTTTCCTTGTATGATGCTCGCAAATGAATCTTAGAAGTTTCTCATTTCTCGATGTGTTTCAAGATATGCACAACAAAATAAGTGACCGACAGCGTTTTGGCACTGTAATGAACGAAAAATTCCCTTCACTTAACCCATTAATGCCTAGCGTCCCTTTTTAGGGACGGTCCGAAAAAGGGTCTGAATTTCCCAAAAAATTAATAAGTACCTTGGTATTGTTTCAATTCGTTGTTAACAGATTGCAGCACATAACCAATGTAAAGTGTGTTCTGTAGCAGTTTCAATATGACCTTTATCAAAAAAGACATCGTTTACAATATCAAGAAAAAAAGCTAAGTTTTCAAAGTTATTCCCATCTTCCCAGTTTATGTTAATGGCTGATTTTATTTCTTTTTATAAAATGTCTTTTTAAATATTATATCATAGGCAGAAAAAAAATTTTTATTAAAAAAAGTATGTACCCTCTGGTGTCTATCGTAACTTTTAAGGGACGATTTTTCTTCCATTAATAAAAAAAATATTTTTCACATAATATTTTTTTTTTACTATTTTTCCTGTCCATTATACAATGTAACCAGTATGCAAAATATCCTTGGAAAAAAAAGTCGGGCATTAATGGGTTAAATGTCAAATACCCCTTGTTACAAAAATACTGGATGCTTTACTTGCAAACAGCTCTATTAAAAAAACTACTAGTTGCGTTAATGGCGAATATATATTTACAAAAATACTGCTCACTTAAAAGTTAAACTGCCCTAACTACAAAAGAACTGGATGCTTTCATGTAAAACAACTTCCAAAACAAGTAGTGACCCTTTCCCTATTAAACAGTCCTGTTAACAAAAATGCGGTTTTTTATACACCATAAAAATGGAATGTGGGGCAAAGTGAAATGGTAAAATATTTTCAGCTTGCAGCAGCACCTATTTTAACTAAGTTTCTAAACATATAGTTGATTCCAGTCAAAATATAAATAGCTGAAGATCAAGGGAAAAAATACTACTAATCATTTTCAACATTTAATACAGTACTGTAATATTTGGTTAATTAAAAATATGTTTTGTTATTATAAAGTGATAAAATTATTGCAATTATTTTCACTAAACATTGAGATCTGCTGACGACGAGTGCAGTACTTATTTAGTTCATATTAGCCATCTTTTTATTTTAAAAGTTCAGTGTAATTTTTCAAGTGTACGCGGTAAAAAGTGGATGGAACAAAGTGAAATACATCATTTCGTTTACTTTTTCATTCATTCTTAAATCACATACCAATTTTTATTTGTCCTTTCATTTATATTCTTTTACTCATTAATCCATTTATTTATTGATTCATTTACTTATTTTCTTATTTCTTATCTATTTATTCACTCATTTAGTTTCTTATATACTAATTCATTTATTTTTATTTACTGTTTTATATCTTCATTATTAATTTAATCGTTCCAATATTTTTAGTCATCGACTAGAAAATGTTTCATTACATAAATGTTTTATTTTTTCCATTGCTTCATAACTTTGTGAAAAGTTTTGCATCTTTTTTGGAAGGTACAAAACAATTACCAAAAATGAAAAATAATCTTTAGACGCAAGCTGTATTAGAAAATACATTATTCCTTCTTTATATACAATTAGATTCGGAACATTTGTTCAATTTGAAACAGGTAAGTTATCTTAACTATTTCCCTTTGCCCCCACATTCCCTCACTAAAATTGTACAAAAAATTAAGTAGGAAAAAGGACGTTTATGCTGTGTTGAAAAAGTACACAAATTTAACCCATTAATGCCTAGCGTCCCTTTTTAGGGACGGTCCAAAAAAGGGTCTGAATTTCCCAAAAAGCATTTCAACCAAAGAATAGTGTTCAATTAGTACCTTGGTATTGCTTCAATTCGTTATTAACAGATTGTAGCACATAACCATTGCAAAGTGTGTTCTGTAGCAGTTTTAATATGATCTTTATCAAAAATTACATCGTTCCCAATCTGAAGGAAAAAAGCTAAGTTTTCAAAGTTATTCCCAGTTTATGTTAATTGCCGATTTATTTCTTCTTATAAAATGTCTTTTTAAATATTATATCGCAGGCAGAAAAAAAATTTAATAAAAAAAGTATGTACCCTCTGGGGTCTATCGTAACTTTTAAGGGACCATTTTTCTTTCCTTAATAAAAAAATTACTTTTTGCATATTTTTTAAATTATTTTTCCTGTCCATTAAAATTGTTTGTACTCGGTTTAAAAAATATCTTTGAAAAAAAAATGTCAGGCATTAATGGGTTAAGAGTTTTTAATGTCACGGGAACATTTTTTTTATAATGAAACAAAATAATTATTATTTTCTTATTAGGAATTAAAAAGTTCACCGATTTCTGCTACAGGCTAAGTCACCTTTTCACCTTTGGTATCAGTTGCCTAATTCGTTAAATTGGAAGAATTAGTAAATAGACACAAGTAAGAAAAAATAACGTTAATGGGCAATTCCACCAGTAATAGACGTATCAGTTTTTCACAAAACAGCTTACAAAAACTGGAAATATGTTAAGTATATGTTTAATTTCACGAACTTGATGAAGAACATGGTTTTTACTTCTATATAATGCAGTTAAATGTTCTCCGTAACGGACGTATCTCGTAAGATGAGTCTGTTAAGGAGTTAAAAAACCATCTTATAAATACTACTTCTGGAAATTTTCAAGACTTAATTGTGTTTTATAGAAGTAGAGTCCATCTTCCTCATAAAATTCATGCAACAAAGTAAGAGTCTAACATATTTGGAGTCTTTGCAGTCTGTTTTGTGCAGACATTTTGCTATTTATTAAAATGGAGTTGCTCTAATATCGAAAAAAACGCTATTTACAATTGGCACACACACACACTGGATGATAAAATTCCGGACTCTTTATACCAATACCAGTCACGGGGATGATATGTGAAAAATCACTGTTAGCAGAAGGGGGCATCTAATAAAAAAATACAAAAAAACTGCAGATGATTTACAGGCGGCGTTTATCGCTACCGCGTTTACGACCGACGCTCCGTCCGTGATATACGGCGTTTCGGACGTGTCACAAGGTTATGACAACTATAGAGTCACTTTCTCATCTTCCCGAACGTGTCAGCAGAATAAACAGTTGTAGCGTCGTGTTTTATGACCGGAAAGTGCATATCAGAGCAGCTCCTGCTGATAAAAAACGAGTGGACTTCGGGTTCTGTGAGGCAATGCTGATGAAATGCTTCGAGGAGTAAAAAAGTGGTTGATAATGTCATCGAGTGGAGGAAGCTTTTTTAAGGAATTGAGAGCATCGCTGGCTGAAATTATAAACCCAATAAAAACAAAGCTTTTAAAGTGGATTGTAAAAAAAAGCTTGTTTTTATTGTCCACAAACATTTCGGAGTATATCTTCGCATATCGTAAATCCATTTCTTTGACTTCGAGAAATGGTTTACCAATTTTAAGGTTTTTATCATTTTTTTAAAATTGAATTTAATTATTATTATTACTATTATTATTATAATTATTTTTTTTTTTATTTTTGACAAGTAGATTTATTTAAGAAACATTTTCCTTGACTTGACAAGAAATATTCATTATGCTGTTTCGGACGACATACACTGTCACATATTCAGTACAATGTAGAAAAATGGTGTAAGGTTACAAAACTCAATGGGCGTAACATTACATAACTTGTGGAGTAAGTGGTTCCCATTTGAAGAAAACGATTTGTTGTAGGTATTGAGTGCTCAAAATTGCTTGCTTTGAGAATTCTCCGTACGCGGTAAGATCGCGGTTCAGGGTTCGATCCTATCTATTGTTTTATATCTTATCTTTGTGTTGTATAAATGTCTTGTGTGCAATTGAAATAACTTATGAATTGGTGTAAGACTCATTGGTAGAGAGGAGGCAGCACTGATGCCATTGTGTTTATGGAGTAAGGTTACACTTTTTTTTTTGAAGTGTAGAGCCCGGTTATACCACGTCGCGGTATAACACGAAATTGGTCATATTGCTGGTGTTATGTCACTTAATATTTTAAGCAATAAAAAAGTCTCGTTTTCATTCATTCAAAGATTTTCTTTCAAATCCTTGTGTTCAAAAAGAAAATACTTTTGAAAAGTCCGGCTTGTGTTGGGGGCTTGACCCCAAGGAAAAAACTCTGGCCTATTATGATCCCTCCCATCCAAAATAAAAAGTTATAGATATGCTTATGGTAAGACTTATTTTTTGTTCTGACTTGCCTCAAAGCTAACAGACGACGTGAAAATGTATTTGCTTAAAAATTCATTCTGATTCCTAAATGAATGACTAAAATCATATATCATTCGTATCTCTACCAAAATAGCACACAGTTACGATGAATATCTGACTTGTGATTATACAACACATTTTCTTGTGCAAACAATCGACAATCACCATATATTTTTCATAAAACGATGGCAAAAAAATATACGACCTTAGATCCATTATTTATTTAAAAACGGCAAAACTTGGGGAACTCATAACTGCTTTCGTATATTCACCGCCGTGATTCGACATAAGTATATACATAATTTAAAACGGCGTTCTTCGCGGAAAGTAATTTGTAACGCTTGCGCCGAAGTAATCGAATGTTAACTTGGTGGCAATAAACGCAATTTATTACCAGAATTACGCCTCCCGATTTCTGGAACAAAAGGGGGAATACCCGTTGGCTGATAAATCCGCTTAAAATAACGCGTCCTCGGTTTTAATAGACGCTCGAGTGTTGCAGAGTTGTGCGGATAAATTTTTCATGGACTGCAGACGATATATTTTAATTAGCACAGGCACGGTTGTAAAAGCGAATCGCACGGGCATGAATATTTGACGAATCCCGGTTGAGGCGAATAGTGGCAGAATTTAATATGCGAATTAATGGTTTATTAAAGGGGGAGAGAAGGGTTCGGCGGATGGAAGTTGAAAAGGAGAGGAGAGACGGGAAAGTTGAATGTGTCGGCGGCACAAGGAATTTCGGAATTAGATGTGGCATAGTAAAAAAGACATTAAAGGGAAGGAACACCTAATAATGAGCGAATTACTTGGGTAAGATACAAACGAGGAGAATTTCATTATGTTTGTTTATTTCAATATTGAATCTACTTGTTTTTATTTTGCATTTTTTAAGCATTAATTTGTATTTGGTTTGAAGATTTAGGATGAGTGTGTACATCTTTAAGTGCGAATCCGTGTATTAAACATTGATGTTGAATTCTATACAATTACTTACGGGGATGTCTAAGGGGCAAAATCGAAATAAGCTTGGGATGGTAAAAAAAGCGAGATAAAACTTATTTTTATATCAATATTTCCAAGCTTGTGACAAAATTTAAAGTGAGTTCGTGACATGATCTGGCTCAGGAGTGCTGTAAGAGGGGGGGGGGGTCTATCCAGGGAATGTTCTGCGGAACAGATTTGTCACTGGAATTCCAGTGCTTAAATTTTTTTAGACATTTTGTACACCATACACATTTTTGTATGCCATTACCATACATTTTGTAAGACAGTATATTCTGATGTTCACTAATTACGAGCTAACGGGTGTGACGGTATGGTACTTTTTTTTTTCTTGATGCCTGATATTGTATTGAATGAACTGAAAATCACACATTGGAAAAAATGAAAACAGAAAGAAACTAAAGGAAGTGCTTGCACTCGTGTATGTTCTTTAGAAGTTATGCTTGTTAAACCTTCATTTGACAGTTTCTCAAAAGTAGCATGTGTTTTTCTTAAGTCTCCTGGAATGTCCTGATCTTACAACTCCAAATGACTTATTTGGCGTTCTTATATTATTTATAAACCAATTAAAGTATCCTTCTCTGTTTCAATTATTTTATTTTTTGAAAATTTTAAGAATTTTGTGAAACTTAATACTCGTAGATGCTATTATTTGGAATTAAAAAAAAAACTTCCCAAAGCTCCAATTTTATGATGTCAGCGTAACCAACGACACATTGTAGTATTTCGTATTTTATTCTCATGCCAAAAATATGACAAATTAATGAGGACATATTTTAAAGTCCTTTAATTATCAAAATTTCCATATTTTTCTCAAAGTCATTTTTATGTTATCGCTGTATTTCCTGAGGTACGTTTATGTTTTATCCATTTCTTCGGTGTTTGTCAAGGAAAACCGAAGCAAATTTACTTCATATTAACAATCAAAACCGTACAGCTAATATACAAATTTCTGATCTATCTACATCTCTCTTAAACCTCACAATTACGCGTTTATGCTTGTATTTCCTGCACATAAGCAAGATTAGATACAAGTATTCTCTAATGTATGTTGCTATGAATTATTATTCTTACTCAAAATCTGGATTGGAATTCCTCTAAATGTTTCACCATTTTGTTCATAATTTAAAAACATAAGTCCTTCAGATAAAGTTTTGAAGAAAGCTTATTCATAGTCTTAATGCTAAAATTTCTAGTTTATTGTTTAGACGCATTAAAAACGTAAGCGAAAGTTTAGCCATATTTTGAAGGAGCAGAAAATGTGACTTTTCAAGGAATAAGTCTTCAAGAAGACAGGTGATAACGTTTGGTATAAAAGTTGTAAAAATTCTTGATAACCTCAGAAATTTAATATTTTTTTTTATCTGATGACATTCATAATATCTGCAGTAATATAATACCATGCTCAAGCCTACCACGAGTATATAGCATGTCTTCTTTTCATCTGTGTTTAAAATAATTGAATGCTGCGTTCCTAACTGGAATTTTTGACAGGATTGTTTGGAATAAGAGAGAGGAAAGTTATGTTGATTACTCGCTTGTGTATGATTTTTGGGACGTTTGAGCTAAGTTTAAAACTTCTTCGGCAAAAAATAAAAAGATTACACGAGAAACTTTTCCGAATCAAATTCACATTTCATTGCGCGTCTCGAAACACTGCATAATGATTGGTTAACCCATTTATGCCCAAGTTTTTTTTTAACAATTTTTTTCAATTTTTATCTGCTTAAAACTCTTATTTGGAATGGTTTACATACATTTTAGACTTAAAATAGTTCGCCGTTGCCATATTATTAAGTTATTTAACATCCTCTTTATGGGATATTTTGCAGATATGTGAGCAAAAAACGGCCTTATTTGACTTTACTTTTGCAAAGTAACATGACAGAAGGCATCTGTGATCAATTTTAAGCAAATTATGTTAAAATAGTATAGTTTTCTGAAAAATAAGTTCGCAAAAAACATTTACTTTCTATGGCTGCTCATGCTGGATCGTTGCTTGACTAAATTGTCTGAAAATAGCTGTCATTAAATAAACTCTGGTGTCTAAATAGTGGCTCTAACTAGTTTTCTCAAGAAGAAAGACGTATTTAAATTGTGAAAAACAACTTCAGTAAAATGATATACCCATTACAGGTTTTTGTATGCAGTAACTAACAAGCGTCCCGTTTTTAGGCTACTGGGCATAAATGGGTTAATAATGTACCTACACACAAGCACTTTGTTTTTAAAATCAAAATTGTTCCGGCCGTAATTTTTCGAAATTGTCAAAAGTCATACCTTTGATTTTAAAAATGCAGTTACCACTATTTACACCCGAGAGCGCTTCAGTTGACAGTTTTGAAGAATACTATCTCAAATGCTGGATGAAAAGTTCATAGCTAGCAATTATTTCCAAGTCATTAAAAACTCTTTCTTTGAAGTTTTCTGAAAGCAGAATCTATTAAAACATTATCAGTATTTAAACTTAGAATTGAAAAAAAGACTTACGAAATATTACTCTTGTACAAAAATTATATTTCTGCTTTGATCCTGTAAGTTAAAAAAAATAAATACAATGAACTCTCACTTATACACCGCCTCATTTATGCGTCTTTTCCTATTATACGATGATTTTGAATGGTCCCAGCACATTCCATAGCAAAATAATGACGCCGCCTCACTTATACGCTTTTTTCACTTATACGACGATTTTAAATTGTCCCAGCACATTCCATAGCAAATAATAATAGTATAATTCATTTATGCGTCGCTCTAAAGATAAATATTTTACTTATACGCCGAATTTTCCCTACAATGTAAAAAAATTAATTTCTCTTCCTTAAAAAATAAGCATTTTTCTTCACTTTCCTCTTTAATCTTTCGCCTTTATTGCTCACGGAAGGCATTTTTTCCGCATGAACTAGAGTTCGGAGAGGGACAATTATCTATTATGCATCGTTTTAAAGGGAACAGTTTGTAATTAGGTATGCTACAATTTTTGTTTTCTCTTTATCATTGTAGTTACGTTACAGTAATTGCCAAACCGTGGTAATATGTCCCTTTTCTATAGAAACATTCTTATTCATTCTCTCATTGGAAACTATGTTGCGTTTTAGTCCATTAAATAGGCTTGTTCACTTATACGTCTCTTTCACTTATGCGCCTTTTTCTGTTGGTCCCTTGGGCCGGCGTATAAGTGAGAGTTCACTGTAATATCATTCGTTTATGCATCACTCTAAAGATAAATATTTCACTTATGCAACGAATTTTCCACAAAACTATATATATATATATATATATATATATATATATATATATATATATATACATCAGTAGCGAGGCCTCAAGTCATCGAACGATTCGCCGATGACCTGAAGGCAAACCTCGTTTTGCACTGGAAGAATTAAAGTTTTTAAAATTTTATTTTCAGATTATTTTTTCGGATCATTTAATATTCCAAATATATTTATTTTAGTGGTGCCATCTGTTGAGTAAACGATTAGTTTTGACCTTCACTCATCGCTAAAGATATCGCATCGCTTTTGTGTGTGCGCGCGCATATTTTTTCGCTTGTCAGCCATTTCAGCCAATCAGATTCTTTCACAGCTTCCCTTAAATGCAAAACGAGTCATCGGCGATTACCCGCGGAAATTTTATGTGCAAAGCATTTTGTTTTTACTGGCAACTCTCAGTTTTGGCGGATCGTGGGGGTTGGATGGGGAGGGGTAGAGATTTTTTTCTCCTGTTTCGTTCATTCTTTTTTTTTTTTTTTCAATTCGGTGCGTCACATTTTTCAAAAAAAAAGGGTTGCGGTTATCTTACGATGGCGCCAATATGAGCCCGACGGGTCGAAGACAATATTGTTTGCAACTACAGTAGTTTTGCATGGGGGAAAATACTGTTACCTTTTGTGTTTTGGAACTTCATCGAACTTTCAAAAACGAATATATGTGTGCGTGGTTTTGTTTTTTTAGTCTCTTTTTAGTTTCAATTATAAATGTTTTTCATAAAAAGTAGTGCTCGTTGCCGTTCGAGCTTTGCATTTCAGCAAGCTTGAACTTTTCAAATTGAAAAAGAAGCATCTGTGAACCAAGATTTTTACAAGGTAAGTAAAATTTTCTGAAGACTTGATGAAATGTTCTGAAAGTATGAGGAGCTTACCCCTCCCTGCCCCTCACACACACATTCGTAAAAATCTGTAGCAATATATCATTTTTTTAAACACATTGCAATATTGTTATTCTTCAGCAATGAAAAAAAGAACCAAATAATGGATATCAGAAACGACAGTTCAAAATTTTCGAAAACTGAGAAATTAAATTTCGGAAACGGCAGCCCAAAATTTTCAGAAATTTCTTATTACAAACACCCCTGAGTGAAACATATGGTCTGGTATATTTCTTTAGGGACCTGAAAGTTAGCGATGACTGACGCTTGAAGTCACGCCTCGCTACTGATATACATATATATATATATATATATATATATATATATATATATATATATATATACATATACATATATATATATATATATATATATATATATATACATATATATATATATATATATATATATATATATATATATATATTCTTTAAAACAAGCATTTTTCTTCAGTTTCCTCTTTAATCTTTCGCTTTATTGCTCACGGAAGGCAATTTTTCCGCATGAACTAGAGTTCGGAGAGGGAAAACTACCTATTATGGATCGTTTTAAAGGGAACAGTTTGTAATTAGGTATGCTACAACTTTTGTTTTCTCTTAATCATTGCAGTTACGTAACAGTAATTGCCAAACCGTAGTAATATGTCCCTTTTATATAGAAACACTCTTATTCATTATCTCATTAGAGCCTATGTTGCGTTTTAGTCCTTTAAACAGGCTTGTTTACTTATACGTCTCTCTCACTTAGGCGCCCTTTTCTGTTGGTCCCTTGGGCCGGCGTACAAGTGAGAGTTGTAATGTCTTAACCCTTTATGTCCCAAATTAATTTAGCAATGAATTCTTATGTTTTTTTTTTTTTTTAAATATAAGCGCATAAGTGAGAGTTCACTGTGAAAACGTTTTAAGATGTGTCTACTGCAAGAGTTGCTGTTGTCTTGTACCAACTAGGTAAGCAATTTTGGGTGCGCTGCTTCACTTTTCCAACTGTACCATGATTTGGGGCCGTGGTGGCCCGATCGATAAGGCATCGGACTCGTGTCCGAAAGGACCCGGGTTCGATCCCAGCCGATCAAAGATCCACCGTCTTGATTAATGGTGACTGGGAGGCGTTAAAAATGTCGTGGTCACAAAGTCCTCCAAGTGAAACGATACCTCTGGGGGTGCTAGGGCCTATGGTTTGCTCGACCCTAGGTTCTGGTTCAAAATTAAGAACAGAGCGCTCTTCAGGGCCCTATCCCGGTTAAACCACTAAGCTGGTAGGTACGGGGGACCCTGGAGGATGTAATGTAATGTAATGTACCATGATTTGGTGTGAAGTCCGACTTCCACAGTACACGCCTGTCATAGGGATGCATTTATAGGGTAGGCAACCTTTCACAGCACAACAACAACACATTTACACAAAGAAGGGACAAGGACAGGAGAGGAAATACATCCATGTCAGAGCCGGGATTAGAACCCGGGACCCTT
Organism: Uloborus plumipes; assembly: GCA_038373865.1. Lineage (NCBI taxonomy): Eukaryota > Metazoa > Arthropoda > Arachnida > Araneae > Uloboridae > Uloborus > Uloborus plumipes. Next base: position 6,169 of record JAXGGA010011734.1, on the reverse strand, counting down.
TCATCCCGGTCAATCCTTCCGGTTCTCTGACCACTAGACGAGGTGGCCGGCTGCTGCAAGAGTTAAATTAGAACTTTTATGTCTTTGTTGCCGCTTTTTTAAATATAGATATCACTATAATCCCTTTTTCAATAGGGTGGTAAATAAGCAATCAAGCAGTTATGTTGACGAATGCATAAAAGTTTGAGGAAAATAAATCGATCATTTAAATTGAAGATTGAGTGCTTCGTTTTGCTGCACGTTAAACAGTCAAAAATGCAAAATACACTCTGAAAACGCTTTTAAACACCAAAATTAAAACTATACTCGTTTTAGACTTTCTCAGAAAGAGGAAGTATATTATAAAAGTTGCAAACTAAAATTAAACAACTATACTGTGGTTTCCAAAGTATCGCTATTTACTATTATGGTTTTTAAACGACTCCGTATTTCATTGATGACCTTCCGAAATTGCCAGAAGACGAGTGACTTTCGTTTATGGCAAAATGATTTTCCGATATTCCGCCAAATGATCTAAGCGCCTAAATGAGTTGCCATTTCCGTAACAGATATCTATGGACGACGCAGTACATAATGCGCGCATAAATCAGGACGGTGCACGAAAACGATCCAGATACGCGAATTGTCGATCGCTACCTCCCGCGTATAATAATAATAATCCAAAATAACGCTCCCCCACCGTCGCAAAAATCCGCGAATAGCAAAACATTCCAAAAAGATTATTCTAAAGGAGCGGCACAAAACCCATTACATCAGTTGGAATCAATGACAGATGGCTGCTGAGATGTGCCATTATATCTCCTTCTCATTCCTCAAACTCGCTTGCTGTTCGCCATTATTCGAAACTATTGGTTCCTTAAGCCTTCATCCGCTGGCGGCAAACGAAAAGAGACCATTATACATTCCGCTACCGAGCGAGCCTTAAGTTGTTTCTTTTTATTTTTGCCCCTCTCCGGGAAATCTCGAGTTGGTGGGATCTGGCAACTGCTCTGCAATAATGACGTCACATCTCTCCCGCCTTCTAATGAGAATTTAAGTCGCGTTCTTCTGTCTATCAATTGTGTTCGATAGGCGTTCTAACTTTATACATAACTTCCCACGAACGGGGGGATTTAAAAGTATTTTAGGACAGGCCGTAAAATAACTAAACAGAGAAGAAAAAAATTACAAAGAGAGGAGCGCCAGATCGCTTTTTGGGAAGGATGAATAAATATTAAAAAAGAGATAATTCTGGAGAGATCTGCCGACAGTTTGTCGGTGATGGACGAGCAGAACGCCACGGGTGGCAGCGCTCCCTGGTGATAAATGCCGGACTTTTAAAAAAGGAATTTCACGGATGTACACTCGATACCCCTTCCTCCCCCCTTCCCACATCCTTTTTGCTTTCTTCCGAAGAATTAATTCAGAACTTGATTTACACACCCTTACGATTACTTAATTAGCCAATTCATCGAATGGATGTGTATTCGTTAATAAGATTACGAGGTTGCGATACTAATTTGAATTTAAAATGCGAAAGTCAGTTATTCTTACTATTGTTTTCAGGTTAGGACAAGCATCAGGTAAATTCATGACTCGGGACAAAATAGTTTTAAAAACCCACAAAAAAAGAAATACTAATCTTGGAAAATAATTTTGTTTTGTACCTACCATAAAATTTACATCCTCTTCAAGTAGATTCTTATTTGGCACTTTTAAATTCAAAACCGAAAGCATCTTTCAACAGTCGTAATAAATGCGTAAAAACTTCCTGCTGCATGGTGTACTATGATAATGCAAATGAACATGACATAATGCACGATTAAACTACGATTCGAAGAGAAATAGTCTCTCAAAATCGAAAACGAAACTAAAAGTTATCACTACTGTTGACTGTACTTTATCGCGAAAGTACTACTTTGGATCAGTCATAGTAAATGCGAAAAAACTTCCTGCTGCATGGTGTACACTATGATAATGCAAATGAACATGACGTGTTGCACGATTAAACTACGATTCGAAGAGAAATTGCCTCTCAAAATCGAAAACGAAACTAAAAGTTATCACTACTGTTGACTGTACTTTATCGCTATAGTACTATTTTGGATAAGCGTGCAGACTATTTTCTAAGACAACCTTACTAATTCATCTACATGGAGATTTAGCATAATGAGGGCACGTGGGGTGGCATGTGTGCTATCCTCCCTCCTCCCTCCACAGACACCCAAATGTTTATTTTTTTATGTCATTGAACTAGGTTATATCCCACTTACTAATTATCATGCTCGTGTATTTATTTCGAATTTCGGTAGAGACTTAAAATCAAGTTTTCCAGTTTTTATGAAACTGATATTTATCTGCTTTCTTTTATGTGTGCCTTATTATTCTTTCCATTTTTTTTCCTTTTGCGAAATTTCTACTTGAAGACTACTTGATTTCGAAACCAAAAGTTAAGCCTTTAAATTTCCTACGTTATTTATTTTAGTTCATCTTTGTGTTGTGTATAAATAGTAGACAAAAGCATAAGTGTTGCAACACTCATTTATTCTTCCTGCATGAACAAATATGATTACTCAATGAGCAACATATCCGAAAATGAGTTTACTTTGTATGATCAACTTCTTCTAGTCGCTGATGCGATGAATCAATAATTATGATTGATTATGTATTCCATAATAACAATTTTAAATTATTAAAATACATTTGCACAATATATCTCAGTTGGTTAAAATCTCATTTATCAATTCCTTATGGTGAAGGGACCCCTCATTTCACAAATGCCTATGGGCCTCCAAATCTTTAATCCGGCCCTGGGACTAATGGCATTCATAGGATATATCCGTCCTTCTACTTTGAATCAATGTTACGTCACAGTCGTTCCCAATAAGTAACTTTGTAGGCGATATCTTATTTCTAAGCCTCGATACTAGCACATAAGCTAGTGGCAGTTCTAAAAGAATCTATAGCTAGAAGTCATTGATATGATACATAATTCTTTCAAAATGAAAAAACAGTGGTTATTTGCGTACTAATTTGTTTTCCATTGCTTCCAGGTGTGGTTCAAGAACCGACGCGCCAAGTGGCGGAAGCGGGAGCGCAACGCGGCGGCAGAGCTCAAGAACGGCTTCAGCACACAGTTCAACGGGCTGATGCAGCCCTTCGACGACACGGCCCTCTACTCGGGCTACTCCACCTACAACAACTGGGCGGCCAAGGTGCCCAGCCCCCTGGGGGCCAAGAGCTTCCCCTGGCCCGGACTCAACTCGGTCAACGTCAACCCCCTCGTCTCCCCCAGCCAGGGCATGGGCTGCTTCAACGCGTCCGTGCCCACCAGTGCGAGCATCGTGCCCAACGTCAGCATGGCCAGCAGCGGGCCCCCCGGGGCCCCCTGCCCCTACGCGGCCCCTCCGAGCCCCTACGTGTACCGCGAACAGTGTTCCACCATGACGTCGAGCATAGCGACGCTGCGCCTCAAGGCGAAGCAGCACACGGCGGCGGGGTTCGGATCCTACGCGCCTATGTCCCCTAGACAGACGCCCACGCTTTCCCCTTGCCAGTATGCCACTGTGGACAGAACCACCGTCTAACGCACGTGACTTGTAGAACGTTGGTTAGTTTCCTGACGTGGAAAAAGTTCACTTGACGATAGCTGACGATCTAGTGGTTAGGCATTTTTTTTTCAAATTTCATGTTTCAGGCTGGAACGAAATCCATATAAATCAGGTTACTCACCATTAATTAAGATTACTTTTAAATCTAAAAGATTAAGACGATAAAAATCAGTTTTTTCAAAAGCACAAATCATAACAGTTTTCGAACACACAAGATTGAAGTCCAGAGGAAAAAAATCTTTTTTTTTTCTTCCAAAAGCTAGAAGCATACTTTAAGAAAATCAAATGCAAGAAAAAACTCTCTGACTCTCCAGTATGAAGTACAAACATCATCATTTTATTGTAATTCGGGAACTAGACCCTGACATAAGTATAGGTGTCATTGTTTTTTTTTTTTTTTTTTTGGCACGATGTTTTGCAGCAAATTTAAATTGTACTTTAGATCACTTTTGCCACAACAAACGATGAAAATTTAGATAATCTTTATTCTAGTTAGAAACGTTAAGGATTATCATCACCCGTCTAGTAATACAAAAAGTAAATTTATAAAAGAAGAGTAAAAACTAGCTGTCGTGGCCGTCACGAAACTTTCTATCTTATGGAATTCCAGTTACAAAATAAAATACGTACTCGCCCGAATAATTGGAAACAGCTCCAATTTCCCAATTATCGTAATAACCCTGCAAATGCAGAATCAATGAGCGAAATTGGAAATCATTGCCAAAGCCTTGTTTACATTAATTGCAAACATTTTATTTGTTAGTAAAAAGAAATTGGCAACAGTTAAAAAATTCAAATCATTGAAAGTTTTCAGATGTTTTGATAATTAAATAGCGTGAAAGCGATTTTTTAATGAATTAATTTTTCGCATTGTTGACTAAGCGCAAAAATCCCCCCACCCTCCCCCCTGGGACGATTGGCACCAAAATTATTCGATGCTTGTTTCCATATTGGGTTAGTGTTATTCCAAATTTCATTCAAATCGCAGTAATATTTCCTGAGATACAGTAGGTGCAATGACAAAATAAGCACTTTTGATTGCTCCACCCCCCTTTGAGATATTGACACACAAATTAAATCAGTACTTGTACTTTATAGGGTCTACCTATGGACCAATTTTTGTTTGATTCCGCCGGTTACTTCCTGAGATATAGCAGTCACCCCCGCGCAGAACACGTGCGATTGCTCCACCCCCTTCGAGATATTGACAAACAAATTGAATCAGCACCTGTACTCAGTAGGGTCTACCTATGAACCAATTTATGTTTGATTCCGCTGGTTACTCCCTGAGATATAGCAATCACCCACGCGCAGAACACGTGCGATTGCTCCACCCCCCCTTGGAGGAGTTCGCTAAACAAAGTCAGGTGCAACAGTTCACATGGTGGTACATATGTGCAAAAATTTTTGTTCGATTTCATGCAGTAGTTTTTGCTCTAGCGCGGCCACAAAAACTGGTTACACACATACAGACTCACAAACAGACAGACAGACACACAGACAGACATTTTCCAAAAATGGTCGAAATGGAATCAGCGCACCCCAAAACGTGCAAATCCGTCAAAATTCGACATTCGAAAATTTTCACGAAACCAATACTTTTTTCTATGTATTAGATATAGAAGAAAGTAAAAAATCAGTTATCACATCTGTTATTTACTTCAATGTATTATGTCGAATTTCTGAAAGCTGATAATGAGTTCTTGTTTCAAAATAGTATTTGATTATTTTTCGTAGCATGTAAAATCGCGCTTAAGCTTTTTTTGGTGATTATAAAAGCCAAATAATATTAGTAGTAATAATAAAAAAATAACCAAACATTATGATTTTACTATTAGGATGATTCTGTTTTTGAAAAGTATTTCAAGTTCTAAAATTAGCAATCGTTTGAAACTTTCCCAGGTAGCACAGAAAACGTTTAAACGTTTAATAAACGTTTTTAATCGGTTGTAACAACGTTAATAACCATTTTACAAACTTTAAAAAACGAAGTGTGCTACTTGGGTTTATGTTATTTTTTTGAAAACATTTTCAGGAAAATAGGTCGTTGCTTCTCGTGTTTTCAGTTTATTTTAAATATCATGTGTCAATCAAGAAATAGACACATGTTCTCCATTTTCTTCGCTTGCATTCTAATTCACTAATCGCCCATTCGTCAAGTGAACTTGATCAACCTAGGAAGCAACGCTGTTTTCCAAAGACTTATCCTGCTCAACACCATGGGCGTTATGTTCTTTACCTGTGACAATCTTCTCTTGTTCAATGTTCTCGAACTTTATTGAACTACCACTTAATTGCCGAAGCCGAGTTCGACAATTTTTTACCAAGAAATTCATATGAACTTTTGTGGCAGAAGCTGGGAGTCAAAGATGGATGATTGCAAGAAAGTGAACTGAAAAAATATTTCTGATGAAAGCTGCGTATTATAAAACTCATTAGTTGAGATTCGATGGATCTTAATTTGACAACAAACTCTGGACTCAAAATGAAAAAGCACGTAAAGTCTAGATAATTTTGAGTGTTACGTAATATTGTTACATGATTACAGATATTATGTCCAAGAGGAAAGGAACCAACAT
>JAXGGA010011733.1:0-41316 GCA_038373865.1 Uloborus plumipes | reverse complement strand
ATCGATTTGCATATGATATGAGAATCCAATTTTTCTCATTTCTAGATAAATCTAGTATCTATATAAATTCTTTCCAAATTCTCAGTAACAAATGTAACTTTCATTACTTTATAAATATTTTCGCACAACAAACAGTAATTCTGTTAGACTTTGATTTTCTCTTTAAAATATTTTTTGGAGATAATTTGTACAACGCCTTCTCATAAGTATCTTTATTACTCATTTACAATTTAATTAAATGCATGCAGGGGTGCCCACAGGGGGGGGGGATTATGGCGCAAAATTTTTAGGGGGGATTTTTTAAAACTAATTTATTTATTTATATAATTTTTTTTAATTAATTTTTTTAATTCAATTATTTACTGATTATTTTAAATTTAAATTATTCATTAATTTATATTTTAATTTAAATTATTTCTTTATTATTATTTATTTATTTATTGATTTATATTTGTGTGCGCGCTTGGAATGTCTGGAAGGAAGAAAAACGATTATATTTCATACACAATTAGTACGTTTGAAAAATAATATAGAAAAAAATAATAGTTATAATTTAAAAAAATAAATAAGTAAAAGTTAAAAAAATAAATAACATTTTAAAAAAATAATAACATTTAAAAAAATATAAAAAAATAAATAAAATAAAAAAAGGGTTGTGAAAAATTTTGGGGGAAATTTTCGCCATTGAGCTTGGGGGGGATGGACACCCCTGAATGCTTGCATAATATTTTGACTAAAAACTATTTGAAACTATTCGAACATATGAAATGTATCTTTTTTGTTTCTGAAAGGCAATTAATTATTTTTATGTATAATTATAAAATTAGGTGTGCTTAAATAACACTGGACTTTGGTTTACCCCCCTCCCCCCCCATGCACACATTTTCTCTTTAAAACTTTCAGGTATTTTTTCATGAACTCACAATCACCCCTGAATCAGTGTCATTAAAGCAGAAAATGTACAAAATTATTGCATACATTTTTCTTTTTGCTGACTTGCTTAACATCATAAGTTCAAATTTCTTTTTGCATTAAAAAAGTGTTTCTTATAATCCTACAAAACATGTATGCAGAAATTTTGAAAATTTTGGACTTTAATAATGTTGGTTTTATCCCATATTTTTCACAAATTTAACTATTTATATTTGTACTGCTGATGTTTCAGAGTTTTGAATGACAATTTAAAAGGATTTACTGAAATGCCAAAATTGACTGAAACGTCTTGTTTATCCATTAATAAGGTCAAAATGTTGAACTTTATTATCCTCAATTCAAAGAATATACAACTTCCTTTTCCATGTCTCTTTCACTTGTGAATTAGTTTCAACCAGAACCTGGGGAAAAAATTGCAATGATTTTTGAAAAAAAAATCTCAGTGTTCACAATTTTTCATCAATACCCTCATCCTTATCCAAATCACTTATCTTTCATGTTAATAAGAAAATTATTATTTTGGTTAGTTATTCTAGATAACTTGCTCCTTAAACATAGTTTTCCCTTTGTTGTTAATTCATGTGGGATAAGGTCATCAAATGATGTTGAACAAACTATCGCAAAGAATGACCATTTCATTTGGTTACGATTAAACTTGGTTCAAAAGAAAAACTACAGGTGACAAACATTTGTGCTTAAAGAGGATTCCAGTATTATTCATTCCAATGAAAAGGATATGTGTGGAGATTTCAGGGTTCGTACTTCCTTAAAAAACCCTTAAGAAACTCTTAATTTTATCAGACAAAATTAAGGTCCCTAAAAAACTCTTAAAAAGTCCTTAATTTTCGAAAATTTTCCTTAATTTTTAAAAGGCTGTTTCAGGTTTTTTTTTCTATGTTTTTCCTCCACGTGGCCCAGCCGGTTCTTTTAAATTCATCATTACATGCTTTAATATGCGAGAGAGAGCCTTAACTTCGTCCTATATGGGAAATGAACGCGTACTTCGCGGAAAAATGGTTTGCGTGGTTAAGAGAGCAATCCTTTTGCATCGTGCAAATATTTTAATATTTGCGAAAATTTTAGATTTCATTTCCATATGCTACCTTAGGTTGACACATTTAGTTATTTATTTCAATAATTTATAAAAAAAAATTCTCCCCATTTTACATGCTTACATTTCACCCGCGATTCTGGTAAAATCGCTTGCTTTGTTCGACATTTCAATCCTTCAGCATCTTCTCAGTGTTTTAATATTTTTGATGTTTGGAAGTTATTTTAACATATTACTAGCTTAAATTAATTTACTGCAGTTTTTTAATTTTTATTATGAAAAAGTAAATTTATTTTAAAAAAAACTGATCTATAGTCAAAAAATTGTTTCATGTGTTAAAATTTTAGTCCTTTCGTATCTTGAAGGTATTTTAATATTTTTGACAATTGGAAATTATTTTAACTTACCAAAGACTGCTTTATTTTATTTCATTTATTTTTTATTATTCATGTGTCTTTCTTCTTTCTTAACAATATGCTAATATTCAACACATACTTCACAGCAAACTGTATGACTAAAATAAACAAAAACTACTGAAAGTGACAGTGATATAATTACAATAACTTATTGATAACTTAAAAATTGCAGTTTTTTGAGATTTTTAGGAATTTATTTTAAAAAAAATTTAGCTACTAACATCTAAAAATGCATTATATGTGACAAACAATGTAGTTGTTTCTGATAAGTACGGCGAGCACATTATTTCAACGTTTTGACAAAGTTTAATTTAAAACGTAGGAAAAAACAGGAAATTGCCAAATCTTCTAGGCATTTGTGGAAAAGGAAGAAGTTATACAACAGACCTCACATTTTTTTTTATGGAATTTTTATGTCCCCAATGGAACCTTTTCCACCCTACCCGTTATCGAAAATAGAAAAAAAAATTAATTTGCTAAAAATCTGGAAAAAACTGCATTGTTTCCAAACTTCAAGCCAATTTGCGGCAGATCAAGACATTGACCAAAAAATTTCAAATTTTTTATGTGCACTTTGCTTCCTCAATGGCATTTTTTCTGCAATACCCACCATCAAAATTTAAAAAAAAAGTCATTTTCAGCCCACCCTACTATGTAATTGTATCAAACTGTTCACGAGAGAAACCTAACCTGGCAGCATTGTAAGGGGTAGTCATTTGCAGAGGTTATCATCAGTAAGTATAATGCCAGGATAAGTCATTTTAATAGCTCTTAATCATTCATCATCACTTGAATCGGAGTCCATTGCGAATCTCTCTGCATTTTAAAAACATAATGTACTCGTGTAAGTCGAGTACTTTGAAATTGTGTTCCTAAAGCTATTGAAATATTTTCCTATGAGTCCTTAAAAAGTCCTTAATTTTCATTTTCAAAAATGAGTATGAACCCTGGATTTGTATGTTGTATCCCGTCCTCCATATAGCTGTGATTTAGTTCCTAATGGTTTCTTCATATCTCCAAAGTCAAAAAAAGAAAAAAAAAAACCTCCAGTATGGTGTTTCTCACCTTCAGAGGCAAAGGTAAAGAAGGTTCTGCTGACAATATTGCAGGATGTGTCCGAAATTGGCTTCCAGCATGTCTTTAAAGACAGGGGAAAAAGACATGCAAGTGGCTTGCATTTAATGGGGACTACTTTGAAAAAATGCTACCAACATTTGGAGGATTAGTTCACACAGTTATGTTTTATTAATTTGTTATCATTCTTTATTGAGCAACCCTCATACTATCAAATTCAGTTCAATGTTTTTCAGTTCTTTCTTTTTTCTTTTCATCTTTTTAAATGTTTAGAAGGAAGTTATAGAGTGAACTTTCATTGTAATCTTGTTTATATATTGTTCTTATTTCTAGAATATTTTTTCTGGAAACTTTACTCATGATGAATTGGCAGGAAAAACTTCTGAGTTTGAAAATGTCTCAAAAAAATGGGCACAAATAGTAACTGACATGATTGAAATAGGCAGCATTTTAGACATTAGTAATGAACCTGGTATGTAACATATTTATTCTTTAACACAGTATGGATCAGAAATTTTGCTAGTTTAAGACTGGCTTTATGTAGGAACTTGCCAAATTTCCAATTAGAATAAAAAATGGCAGATTTTCTGAAGTTTGACACACATCACAACCTCTTAAACATAATTATTGTATTCTCATCTGATTAATAAATAACTTTTTGGAAAAATCACTGCAAATGACTTTAAGACAAAAATGCAATCATCTAAAATTAATCTGTAGCAACATTTGAAGGAACAGTAAAATATAGCAGCATAAAATTTTTTAACTAACAGTAGAAAAGCAAAGACATGAGCAATCAGGTTACACTTGTTTTATAGCAGTGGTACCCAAGCTATGCTGCCATGCTAAGCACAAAGGTCGTATCTGCACTTTTTAACAAAATTGAGTTATTGTCACCAGGTGGCTGTTTGTGACGTATTTTACCTAAATACAAAACTATATGGTCATTTGAGATCAAGAAATATTTTTTTAAAAATTCTGAAAAAGTTTCCTCTGAATCAAATACATGGTGGTGCAAAACTTGAAAGAGTTTTAACTCAGGTTGAGCTCGACTGCAGATACCACATTTGCGCTTAGCACGGCAGTATGGCCCACAAAGCTGATCTGTCATTATGTTTAATGCTATGAATCAAAAATTATGTTTTAAAACCTTCCACAGTGCTCGAACGTACTCTTGATTCGGTATTAAGAATGATTGTTACAAATTTTAAGCGAAACAAGTAAAAATTGATTTTTAAGTAACGTATGGAAACTTGGCTATCAATAGTTGCAAAATTTATATCTATTCTGACTCGTAAGGCTCATCTAAATATGAGGTGCCCTTGGTTAAAGAAAGGTATCTTGTAAAACTAGGATGTAACATTTTGTCTGAACTGAATTACTTTAAACTTTTTTGTTTTCAAATTGCTTTAGATGAACTGCTTTAAAAGTTACAGAATTAGACAAAACTCTCAACATAAATGATCTGCATTGTAGATATTTATTTGTGAGTCCCTAACAAGAAAAGCATAGGTTAGTGTAAAAATGAAAAAAATTAAAAAAAGTCGCAGTTAAAAGAGCATAGTGAAACATGTTTCGTGCACATACATTTTCAGGTTTTATTTCCCAGTTATCAAAATATGAGATCTTAAAGTCTACAGAAATCCTAAAAAAAAGTTTCAAAATTAAGATTAATTTCAGTGCGAAATAGAAAACATCTTTTACATGCTTAACAAATGTATGTCCTGCTACATACAGACTGAAGTTCGTGTTACCTTCCATTTCTCACCAAGGCTTTAAATTTGGCAACCTTTCAAAAAGTTTACCTCAGACTCTAAGATCTTATAATATCTTAAAACAGTTCAGTTTCTTTGAAATGTGTTTCTAGTATGTTTAATTTCTTAATGTAAATGTCTTTCAGAGATCTTAGATGCATTGGATACTATGACTCAGAGAATTCTGGAGGTGCAAAAGTACTTGGGAGGCTTTCTTGAAACAAAAAGAGAAGCATTTCCTCGCTTTTATTTTGTTTCGGATGAAGATTTGCTTTTCGTCATTGGTCAAGGAACTCCAAAAGGGATACTTCCTCACCTAAAAAAGTGTTTCGGTGGTTTGATAAATTTGGAAATTATTGAAAAAAGAGAGGAAAAAATGGTGTGTTTTGATTTTGACTCTTAATTGAAATAAACTAGTCTCGAAAAATCTGGGTAATTAATTAGGGCTCACGCCACTTTGGACTACTTAAAAATTGGATTATTCGAAAAATTCTTTTAGTGGTAGAAACTTAACACATTTGGGCACCATAAGGACATAAATTGTTGATTTCAAGTCGTTTTACATGTCAAGTTATTACTACCAAATTATACCTTAATATATGTCTAGTAGTCAAGGAATATTTCTTGACGCTAGGCGAGTGTCATTGCACCGTTCTATTAAATAGTTTTTTATTACTTTATTGTGTGTGCAAAAGGAAATTTTACAATACCGAAATATTCTTATTTTCAGCTTTTAATGTGCAACATTATTATAGGTATTAAAGATATACCTTAAAATGTTAACAAAGCCCCTTAGATCAACTAAAACCTTGGGTGTACAAGACTTGGAGACTCTACTGTAATTCAAAGTATTGTGACTTGTGTCTCTAAAAATATTGTTGTTTGTTGTTCTTCAGCTCATTAACAATTTCCTTTTGATCTGCATGTTTAAAAAACTATATTTTTTGCTTAAAAATGACAGTTTAAAAAAAAGGAAACCTTCTCCGGGTAGCCATCTCTTCATTCCACAAAAATTTGAAAGCTTGGTAGTTGGAGGGGGGGGGGGCATAAGTGTTTTGATTATTGAACTCTATACTGCTAATGATATGACTCAATGCTTTAAGTTGATTTTTTAAGAAAATAAAGAAAAAAAACTGCTTCATTTCATGATTTCTACTTTTTATGAATATAAGATTCAATTTGTGTTTATTTACAAATTTAATTTCGCAGAAACCCCTTTTTTTCATGTTTGTTTTTAACGTATTCAAGCAAATTCAGATTTGTGTCATCAGCTACGGCTTCTGAATTACGAATGATATTACCAATTTTATCCAAAGTTCCATTGATGTAAAGGAAATTTGAAACTTTAAAAGATATGTTTTTTTCAAGTTTGTATTAGTAGTTTTCAACGTTAGTTGTTTAAAATTTTTAAATATTTTTTATGTCAATTTTTAATGCTGGTGTGATGTGACAATGAAATATAAATACCTTGATAATTCTGACACTGACGTAACAAGACTTGGAAGTCTTTAAAAATTATCATACTAATAATTGATTCAAAAACAGAGAAGTGCCATTCATACTTTTCTCTTTTATACATTTTTATCATTGTACCTTTTTTTAAATCAGTCCCAGCAGTCTAACCTACATTGATGTACATACACCTGTTATACTTTTTTTAATTTGTACTTTTTTTTTCGTACAATCCTTTCAAAAGCTTAAAAACTGTTTCACTGCAGTTATAACTTTCAGGTTTAAATGTAGAACATTTGATTGATCATAAGATTCTAATCATTGTCAGAAACAGTAAGTAATTTATATACTTTTTTGAATCAATGATGAAATAGTTTTCTAAAAAATTAAAGATCCATATATTGACTTAACAATGGCCCAGAGACTAGTTATATTGCTATTTTAAAATTACTGGGTGGATCTATGTGAGAAAAATTAGTACTTTTTTGAAGTATTTCTTATGCCTAATTTAATCAGTAAAAGAGAAATTTCATGCAAAGTATTTCAACAAATTAAATAATTTATAGCTTAAAGTCTTAAAAGTTTCATTTTTCTAAGCTGAATTAAGTGATAAAATGTTCAATTTTTAATGTGAAAACCAATGTATAAAACTTTTCTGTGTTTCTTTTTTTCCAGCGTGAAATAAAAATTACCAGGCATGCTAAAGGCATGTATTCAAAGTTTGATGAGTATGTAGAATTTTCAAACCCTATTCTCCTTGAAGGACCTGTTGAAAAATGGATGACAAAAGTAGAAGAAATGATGCGCTTTTCCCTTTTATCTTCATTGCCTAAAAGTTTACATTCATGCTGTAACATACTTGGGAAAGATTTGAATTTTACCGAAACTAAGTGGTTAAGTAATTGGCCTAGCCAAATATGTATTCTATCAATTCTAATTTCTTGGACAGCTGAAGTAACACATGCTATAAATGAGGTACAAGAGATGGCTGTAATTGGACCATTGAAAAATTTGAGGAAAAAGTGGGTAAGTATTAATATTTTAGTATTTTCTTATAACATTACTTTTTTATTCCAATCAATAAGTTATTGATTTTCATAAGGAAATCTGGTGAATTCATTTAGGCATTCATCTAAGTTAAATTTGTTAGCTTGAGCAAAATATAGTGTTTATCATGCAACTAAGTTCAGTTTTAATTTTTAAAAATACATTCATTCTAGCAGATCCATGTGAAGTATTTAGACTCAACAGAAGAAATTCAAAAACCCATGGTTTTTTCATTATTTTTTTGAATAATGATGAAATTTGATGAAGTATTAAGGAAATTATGTCAGGGTAACCACTGAAAACATCTTTGAGGAATATATATACTCGATTTACTATGTTAGAAATAAAAATTTTTTCTCTGATTTTAATTCAATAACACAACTGTGGTTTAGAATCTGAACCCCAATAAGGTAATTATATATTCATTTAAATTTTGATCAGAGTTTAGCCCAGGGAAATATAATGATTCAAGATCTACATTTTTTTGCCTGTGGGAAGCTTGATCCCATGACTGTTGTATCTGTAATACAACATTCTTACTGGTAGTGCGACATCAATGTTCATGTTTTCGAAACATCAATGTTTAAGGGTCAATGTTTTAGCGTAACATAGGTGTTTCTTTTTATGTTGATGTTTTACATTTGAACCAGAAATATCATTAAAAATGTAAATATGTTTACAGTTATACAGACAAAAGCTTTATTATTAAGTAGCTGTGTGGCCCATCGATGCATGGGCTGCCTCAGAAATAAAGGCTACGTCAAGTAGCGCATGCTTAACACTCTCCCTAAATGACAAATGAAAAATTTAGGGTATAATTTCCCATTAGAATAAGGACACCTAACTGCTCATTCCTAATCCAAAATTAACAATAAAATTCTAAATCTATTTGTTGTTTTCACATTTATATAAATAGGAAAAAAATCCCTACTAAAAACAATTATTTCCGTACTGCTCATTTTTCTTGTAAAAATAACAATAACATTCTAAGCAAAAAAGTTGTTTTAGAATTTGGATAGCAGCCAAAACAACTGTTTGCTAAAAATAATTGTGTATTAAAGTTTTACTCATTAACAGATATTCAAAATTACTACATAAATGAATAAAAAGTATTGATTAGAATAAAAGATGACGAAAAATGTGGTTTTATTAATTATAATTGAGAAAAGAAATTCCAACAAAAAATCATCATTAGAATAAGAGCACCAGATTTTCAAATGGCAACAGAAAGAAATAAAAGTCTTACTAAATCAGTACAATACAGCTCTGTACTTTTTCCCCCTCACCCTATAATTCTTCCCAAGTTCCCAAGTACTTCTCTGCCAAATTTTGTCCAGATCCAACGTAAACTGTGGATTTGTATAAGGTACCCAAACACGCACACACATATTATGAAGAGGTATGGGCATAGTCATGGGATGTTGTGGCCAGTATTTCTGTGTCTTTAAATTTGATGTTGTGTTTGAAATTTATGTTTCTCATCGACCACGACCTATAAGCCCGGAAACACCTCTTCATATTGACGCCGGCCGTGAAAGCCTCAAGAAGTATTTAACATACATATTCTTTGTTTTATTTATGTGGATTTGTGATTGCATAAACGTTAGAAAGAGCTTTATATTGTTTTTTCGATAAAAGTAGACCTATATTACAGAAATTTAGCAATCATTTTTATAATGCATTGTTTATTGAGTGTTTCTAAAGTTTTCCCCAAATATAAACTTGGATTTTTTTGTATTATAGTTTTCCTCTTAGATATTATATGAACCTATATTTAAATTACTATGTCCTGCTCTCAACAAGTGCTTGATGTATAAAACTGTAATTTTACTTTAAATATGTGCTTTGTAATCTTCGAATTTAATTTGAATTTAAGCAATATTTGTACAATTCTTCCATTTAATTAAAAAATATTAAAAAATAGACTGCAAGGTAAACTAACATTATATTCAACATAAAATATAAATGGGTAATAAGATGCCAATACAAGTACATGCTGTATGCTGATTGAATCCACAAAATATTGTACACTTGAAGAAAAATAAATACCTTTGTGTGATTGATGTGAAGTTTTAATCCAACATTAAAGATGCACAAATATACAGGTATACTGCAGACACGTGTTTCGGGGCTACAAGGAGCCTCTTTTTCAATGCAAGAAGTGTGAGCTTTAGGATGAAGAATCATCCGATAAATTTTATCGGATGATTCTTCATCCTAAAGCTCACACTTCTTGCATTGAAAAGCGGCTCCTTGTAGCCCCAAAACACGTGTCTGCAGCGTTATACCTGTATATTTGTGCATCTTTAACGTTGGATTAAAACTTCATATTGTACACTTCTTCATTATCTGAAGTTTGGCTTTTTTTTTTTTTTTTTTTTGCTTTAAAAATTTAAGTATTTTTTGCTCCAAATAAAGAATAGTCTGCTTACTATCTGAAGAATTTGTGACACACGTTGGACACACGCAGGATTGCTCACTGCTTCTGCTACCAATTGTGTAAACAAATTGCCTAAATTCTGTATAAAGGCAGAAGAATGTCCTTCAAGTTATGTAAGCAGTCATATTGATAAAAACCAACATTATGTAGATTTTGATACTTGCTATAATGCTCTTTCGTCTAAACTTAAAAGTTCTGACTTGCTACAATGCTTAAATAAACCATTATTTTTTCTTTGCTAATGGTAGATAATAATGAAATATCAGATTCTCAATTTAATATATATATATATATATATATATATATATATATATATATATATATATATATATATATATATATATATATATATATACTACCACATAAGAGTTCTAGTTCAAATTCAAGTTTGAGTTCTAATTTGCTTTTGAGTTCTAGTTTACCTAAGGTTGTATTGCATAATTTTAATAACATTTGCACTGTGCCTTTGAAAATTTACCGGAGATGTGGGGATAAGAGATGCAAAACTTGTATATATGCAGAAAAACATCAAATCAATGACAAAGCCTAGGACTACTTTTGTAAATGTGTCAATGTTATTTATGCAATTGAATGCTTAACATGTGGTTTAATTTATGTTGGTCAATTTTAAAAATCGCGTACAAGTATAGTTGGCCCATTGAAGGCTTTGTCGAATGGAAAAAGAAAATACTTAATGAATTTACTTATAGTTACAGTTTATATAATTTTCACCATAAAGATCTTTGCAATTTTATCGATAAAAATCTTAACATGAGTATCAAAAACTTAAAAAAATCCTTTACTATCACTACAGTCGACAAAGCAAGTAATAACTTTGCAATCATGTGTAAATTTCTTTACAAACAGCTACTTTTAAATGAATATTCCAATATCAACACTTATACAATGATTACTGAAGCAGAATCCAGCCTCAAGAAAAGGTTACTCGCTTATGATAAAATCTTAAATACAAAGCATCTTAATTTCAGGTTTCCTTTCCTTTTTATTACAGTCAAATTTCATAAAAATCCAATTAAATTCAGGTTTGTCACAAGTGGTACTCATTCTTATAACGTGAGAGCCGGCTATATTTTCTTCGAAAAACTTAAAAATATCTTGGAAAAAATTGCTGAAGAAAAAAACTTAATTATTTTGAATAACCAAAAGGTTTTGAACTTTTTAAATAATCGTAATAACAATATTTACAATATCAACACTTTTGACTTCGAAAATCTCTTTACAAATATTCCCCATCATCTAATCTTAGACATCTCTAATAAACTCTACGAAAAGTATGAATACTGCATAGGGTCAAAAAGAAGCTACTGGCTAAATTTAGTTAAATTCTGTGTTTTCGAAAACTATCTGTTTAATGGTTCTAATTTTTACAAGCAAATTAACGGTATTCCCATGGGTACGTCTTTTTCCAGTGCCTTTGCAAACGTTTTTCTTCATATTTATGAGTCAAATTTTCTAGTCGATAATGATCTTGAGGCCTTCAGGTACATTGATGACATCATAATTTTTAACAACAGTAACTTCCATAATCTCTACAAGGATATTTATCCAAAAGAACTTTTGCTTAAACAAACAAATAGTAACAACACTGCTTCTTTTCTCGACATTTATATTAAATTAGAAGATAAAGATGTCAATCTAGCACTGTATGACAAACGTAAAGATTTCAACTTCAAAGTGCACTCACTTATCCATTTTCACAGTTGTCTAAGTAAAAAGGTTTTCAAGAACATTATCATCTCCCAAGTTTCCCGATACAAAAAAATTTGCAACAATAATTCAAATCTAGACTCAGCAATAAGTCAATTAATTGTAACTTTAACTGAAAACTGCTACCCCGCGAATTTGACCAACAGTCTTATCAGTAGCGCATTGAAGAAGCCATAGGTTGGTAGTTCTTACAGTGTTGTTTGAAAGTTCTTGTTTTTGTATTTCTTGTAATTTCATGTCATCTGTTCTATTTGAATTTTATTGATTATATATAGTGTCTTTTGAATTGTATTCTCTCGTGTATATGCATAAATGTATTGGACTTCTAGTGACCTACTGCTTGCTTGTGAGATGTCGGGGGCTAAAAGTTGCATCTTTTTAGGTGTTTTGCCTGCAACTTGCTAGAAACATCTCACTCCACTTTTCCCTACCCTAGGGGGGTCCCCCTGATGAAGGCCCCAGGGTCTTTTGGGAATTTTATTTATACTTCCGTTTTTAACAGATTTTTCGCAAGGTCTTTTACTTCTAATTAAAATATATATATATATATATATATATATATATATATATATATATATATATATATATATATATATATATATATATATATATATTAATGAACTTGTAATAAAATTCTAATGCTTTTCTTTCAGAGGGAAATTTTAAATCAATTTGCCAAAAGGTTTCAAAACGATCAGCAAGTTTTGATTCAAATGAAGGCCAAGGCAATGCTCCTGACTTTAGTTCATGCCTGTGATATTATTGACTTGCTCATAAAGTTCATGTGCAATGATCCTTTAGCATTTGAATGGTTGATGAACTTAAGGTATTACTACGATGAAACAGAGAAAGATTGCTTCATTCACCAGACTAATACAAAGTTAAAATATCAGTATGAATTTCTTTCATGTGATGAAAGACTAGTTATAACACCGTTGACAGAGAGGTATGCATATGAACTGATTTTTGACATTCAACTTATCATCCTCATTCCTGTTAGTAAAACTAAATGCAGTAGTATAATTATGAAATAGAAGTGTCTTATGTTTTGAAAAATAGAGTTAAATAGATTTATTATGTATCAGTATATTCATCTTTCTGGGGCTTTCATGGTATCAAAATTAAGTAAATTTAAATCATGCAAACTTAAGAATGTAGCAAATGCACCCACAGCTCGATCATATAGCATCCTAAGACTGCAGTTTCGCCCTTATTATGGGCTCCTCAGTTAGGAATAGCCAATGATCGAGCCGGAGGCAGAAATCCTCTTATTGTAGCTAAGATAGCCAACAAACTGGTAGATAAAATGAATTTATCTTACCAGCGAGCGTCCGCAAACTATGGTGCGGCTCAACTCGAAATTTGAAGGCTAAAGCTAGGGTAATGTGCAATGAGTTACCGCCCCATAATAAGGGCGTAGTAGCCCATAATAAGGGCGAAACTGCAGTCTTAGGATGCTATATGATCGAGCTGTGGGTGCATTTGCTACAGTTCTGCCTCAGCCCTGGCTTACGGGCGGTAACTCATTGCACAAAACTTAAGAATGTTTTAGATTTTAACATCTTAAAAATCAGTTAAATTCTATGAGGGACATTTTATGTTGCTCCTTTGCACCATTTAGCTATTAATAATCCTTACAGTAGTTTTGGAATGATATAATAAAATTGATAAGTAATCATCCAAATTCAAATCTGTAATTAATGTTGTTTTTTCTTTCTGTTTCTATACATTAAAATTAATAAAACGTCTTTAAGCAAGTGTAGCAATTACACATTTTGTTTTATAGAAAACATTATTATTTGTAGACATTTCACTCCTATATTAATAAAATGAGCCACATCAAAAGCTTCCAGATGTTTTCCACAAATAAATACAGAATTTATTAATTCTAGAAACTTTATTCCTGTCATCTGAAATTAAAATTTGTTTGGAAACTTTTCAAAGTGGAAGTCTTAAAAAACCGATTCTCCCTAAAGTTTTGCTGATTACGAAACCAATGCTGTTTTTTTGTATTCATCAATGTAGCAGATATTCTTTGGTTCCATTCTTATCAGAGAAAATTCATCAAAATTTGAAAAAGAGAAATATTCAAAGAAGTGGAATCCAAAATATTTTTTAAAAATTATTCTTAAAGGGGCTGACTATCAGTCTAGCTATACACATGTATTTATGATGCTAAAATGTTAAGGTTCACTCAAATGATTCCAAATAATAGTTTTGTCATGTAATCTGTTAATTATTTTTATGGTTGGAGGAGAAAATAGCTAAAAGAAAAAAATGTTGACATAATTTTAGTTTTGGTATGCAGTAGACTCCTTGGTATACAGTTAACCAGTTCAAATGGGACCCACTCTAGTTAAGAGGTACCTTATAATCCAGTTAAAGTGGAGAATCAATATAGGATAATCTGCACTATTTGATAAAACTGTACTATTTAAAATTATAGTAACACATTACGAGCGGGCAGCCTAGCAGCCGTGATTAAAGTGTGTTGCAGGAACATTTCACAATGTAAGTAAATTTTCAGTGTTTAAAAGTAAAGCAATAAAATCTTCAGCGGGTACTGTACCCACCCCACTGATAGATAGCAAGCTGTGAAATGGACACTAATACTCGAACCTATTTGTAATGTATTAAATAATCAAAAAACATTAAGCTGCATTCAACAATTACACAATCATTAGAATATGTGTTTATTAAGTGACTAAAATTAATTAAGTTTTTAATGTTCAACTAACAAAAGTGATTAAAAAATTCAGTCCTTATGTTCTGCTAAAATTTGAACTTCGACAACTTACTGCACAGTATGTACATTTTTTAGCAGTATTACATCAATAGAGGAAATTAATGCATGTTGTTCTCCATGGTATAATGCCGTTTTCAATGCATTTAGTACTCCTTTTGCATGGAAATATAAAGGGGATCAAATTGTTATTGATGTTGTAGTCAACGTGACCTGAATCACGTCAGCAACTGCTCTGATGATGTTGCTGGCTGATAAAACTTCTTGAAGATCTCTGTCAGCAGCTAAACATTGTTCCACACTTTAACAATGACATCACTTTCACTGAGGTATATGGATGACAAGATAAAGTTGGTAACAGAAAATTTTTATCTTCTGCTGATTGTTTGTCGAAAGGACCAAAGTTTCTGTTATAATTTCATAAGTGTGGATCAGGAAATCTCTGACCATGACTCAGCTGTCATGTATGAAACATCATTTGGCTCACTTCGATAACTCTTTGTCATTTAAGTCACATCTCCATGATTGGGAGTAGTTTCTATGGTCTTCTCCAGGGGCGTAGGAACCAGGGGAGCTGGGGGAGCTCGAGCTCCCCCTGGAATATTTCAGACCGGCTCAGCTCCCCCGGAAAAATTCCCTTACTCAAAATTTTTGTAGTACATTTTTGGTGAAGAACAAAAGAAAAAGAGAAAAATCATTTGTGACTCTTGTTTGGAGGATGAAAAATCAACAGTATCTAATTAACTTTTAGAGCTTAAAGCGCACAATTTGACATGTTTTTCTTTAATACCACTTTTAATCTGTATTTATTAGCATTACCTGGATTTTAACCATTTTTCCCTCTTTTACACGATGCATTGGACGGGAAGATAAAGACAAGATAACTATTTTCAATTCTGGTAGAAGTGCATTTTTCAAAAACTTTTTTTCTAAAACCAAAGAGTTTCAGTTACGTCTTTATGATTTATACATCCAAGAATTTCTAGAGGAGAGTCCCGAATCTCCTTTTTTCTGGAAATCATCAAAAATCGTCTAAAAGTGCGTTTTTAAGGTTTTAGTTTTGAAAAATTGGCAAAGATCATTTTGCTATTCCAGTTCCTGCCTCTAATAAAACCAAAGATGGCCTAAAATGTGCTTTAAAGACAAAAATTGCTAACATTTGATTAAAAATTTTTTCTAGCCTTTGAAGTCAAAGAAGATTTTTAATACTGCTATTTTTTTAGGAATTTAAGTTGTATTATATTTAGCAAATATATATGCTATCAGTGAGAGATATATTAGGAGGAGGAGGCTTAGAGCCTATAGCTCCCATAAGAGGTTAGCATTTACAGAAGATAAAATGAAATTTTTGAGCTTTATGATATTGCAATACTTTTACAAACCTAAATTTGTATTGCACTAAAATCAATGGGGTCTGGACATGACGTCCAAAACCAAAAGGTCAACGGACGAAAGATCCACGTTCAAAAAGTCCGAGGGACAGAATATCCGACGGACACAAGGTCCAATGGACATAAGATCCAAGGGACATAAAATCCGACAGACAAGAGATCCACGGACGGAAGGTCCGCATTTTTGGACACCTAAGACATAAGGTCAGTTTTCTCAGAGGGTGGACATAGCGTTGAGATTTTGAAGCTCATATCCTTTGTCTCAAACTAATTTTGTTAAATGTTAAAGTTATACGTGGTGCAATTACCACCATAATACATGTTTTTAATATAGAATGTATAGATTCCCCTTCCCCCATTCACAGGATGTTGTGGTAATTTCTATGTTTTGTCACCCTTGACTCTTTTTTTATTGAAATGTGTTTTATTGTAAATGTGTTTGCGCAGTGGCTAGAAAGAACGGGAAATTTCGGAATCTGCCCTGAGGGTTGATGAATGCATTTCAAGACGTTTTCCTTTTTGGTGGTGGTTGAAGGATAGAGGTAGCTGCATGGAATGGGGGAGATAATTTTTAGCGAGCCGTGGTGATGTCTAGAAGGAAGTAGACTAGTTTTTTTCTGTTAGTGACGGTTCGCGGCTTGTTTGTTTATTTTTCTGTTTTTCGCTTATTTGCTGTTTTTTTTAATCATTGCCGCAGTCGCTGTTGTTCTAGAAGATTTGCTTTTTAAACGCTTTCTTTATTAATCAGTTACTTTTTAATTGCTATTTTTAACATACTTTAATTGTTATTAGTTTAAGCGATTAGCACTCAACACTACTCCATTATTTATTAATTTCTTAATTTTACGAAAGAATTATATCACCAAAGTGTACACCATATCCATACTAGCTTATCTAGTGTCAAAGAAAAAAAAAAGAAAAGAAAAAAAAACAAGGCTTTCGAAAAATTACATTCGCAATGCACTAATGCATCTTACTCAATTCATTTTTATGCAACGAAAATTTTTTATTAAGTTCCTTCTTATATGCACTTATCTATTATTAAAAATGTATTTGACAAATAAAAACTAATTCGTTTCATTATCTTTCGTTGTCATTTTTAAAATGCTAAGATGTCAGATATTGGGCTCGGATCGCACCCCCACCACTGTGACTAAGTTATTTAAAAAATTATGTAATTGTGAAAGTTTTTTACTGTGATGTTTTTGTTCTAGAGATGTTTTTTCTTTTAAATAGAAAAGTAAATTAGCTCTTCACTCCTCCCCGTCCCCTGCAAGCTTTTTAATTGCAAAAAAACATGATTTTCTGCATCTATCATATTAGTGAACAATCCCATTTGTAGTAGCGCCAACTGGAGGGCCTCCGCATCAAGTTGCGCCTTGGGGCTCAAAATCCCATGATCCGTCACTGCGGTATAACTAAGTTCATATAAATTTCGTAAAAGTGTACACAAACTTATCGTCTCTGGCAAATAGTAAAGTTTTTAAATTTCTTTTATCCACAAATTTTTTCTATCTGAGCATTTATGACGTTATAATTGAGCTTGAGTGTGCGGGGTGAATAAGTGTGTCTTGCCCCCCCCCCCCGCCCCCCTCTCCCAGAAAGTGCCAAGCTCTGGCGCTGTACCGGGCTCCCCCTGTTTTTGAAAAGTTCCTACGCCACTGGTCTTCTCTGATTAAACTGAGTGAAGGCAAATAAACATGTTTTGTGTAAATATTATGTATGGATAGTTAAAAGTTAATCTTTCCATTTTTTCAGCTCAAATTTATCAAGTAAGGTGGGGGGGGGGGCGGACTTTCTGAAAATAGTTTGTATTGCCACATGATGTTAAAAACTTTCTTACATTAAAATAATTAAAAATCTCTTTTTATGTCTCAACAGATGTTTTTTAAGCCTGACAATGGCTTTACACTTGCACCAGAGTATATTGCTTCAAGGTCATGATAGTGCTGGTAAAACTGAAACTCTAAAACAACTTGGAAGATCTATTGGAAATCATGTTATAGTTGTCAGTTGTTCTGAAGCACTTACAAGCTCTGCACTCATTCGTAATATTTCAGCCATTTCTCAAGTAAGGCAATTTTCTTTCAAAGTGATAATTTAATTATCATTGAGAAAATCTGAAAAAAGGGGGGGGGGGCATTGTTCATCAAAGGTTGCCTGAAAGAGACAAGACACAACACCTTCCTAAAAATGCCTCTGGAAATGCTAGGTTATCGGATTTCAGCCGAGACGGAAAAAGAAAAAAGTCTGATTTGTTATAGTTTAAATGAGTTTTAAAAGCTGACTTTTTAATAACAAAATTTTTTTAATTTTTGCTTTTGAAATATATGTGATCTGTGGAGAAAGTAATGAGTGAATTGATTAAAAAACATTGTTTATTCAATCATTAAAATGCATCAGAAAGTTTCAAAATAGGTGCTTCCTAACTCATATTGCTTCCAACAAAATTTCATGTTATTTGTAGAATAAGAATAGGCATTTTTATGCACTATTTTTTCTTCCTGTGCAAACCATGCTCAATGCTAAAAATGTTTTGTGTGAAACTCCACATGTCCACAGTTGAAACTTTTCCCATGATAATAAGTGCCTGGGAATCTTTGTTTTTTTAAAGCAATTTCAAATATACTGTTCCATTGGGGGTTCCATGTGGAGACTTTGAAGGACACTATCGATTTTTTAAGGTCTTAAAGAGGTCAACAGACACAATAAGTGCAGCTTTGGAAGGCCACCAATAACCACCACTGACAAAAAAAAAGGTAAAATTTTGAACTCATCGTATCTATTGGGTGTTCCTTGAATGGCACAATCATTACCACTCCAAATAAATTGTGATAAATAATCCGCTGATAGGAAAACTGCACAAAGCTAGTGACAACCCTCAAAAGTGTCAACAATACTCATAGGTATGTGGATGTCACCAATGTGGCGTCATTATTGTACCGGCATACTGTCTCATGAATGTTAGGAGGGATGTACAGAATGAATAACTCAAAATATTATTTATTAACGTATGTACAAAATAAATGAACTTAAAAGTTAAAAGGTGCATCTTGCCGCAGCCGGCACAGGAGTTAATGTAAGAGAACATAAGACACTGGATTGTGCGCCTTTATGGCTGCCTTACAGCCGTTGCCACTCATTTGGTGGTTCTGTTTTAACATTATGCAAATTTAAGGTTGAACAAATAGAATGCAAATTAAATGTTAAATAGTACGAAAATTAAAATTCATAGCAGTACGCCCACAGGTACTGCATGTGCAGATGCGCTGAAAAACTACTCGCCATCTATTCAGGGTTCATTCAAGTTTAAGCCAAAATTTGAGTGAAAATGTTTTCTGTGATCACAATATTTCCTTCAGTATATAGAAGGTAGAAGAAATGTATATATTTATGTATCTATATACACTAGGGTGATTCAAAAAAATTTTTTTTTTGAATTTCTTTGGTCTTACCCTGCATTTTTTTACACTATTCATTAATGTGATGTATGTGAAATTTTAGCTCAATTGAATAATATTTAGAGGTCGCTCAACGCGATCGAATTCTGTTGAAAATTAGCAATTTCGAAAGTTGGAGTACATAACTTCATTACTCAAAATAATATTGTTCTTCATATAATATGGATTAATTTAAAATGTTAGTTTACTCTACTAAGTAATCTTTATTAATAATATAAAGCTGTAGAGTTTGTTTGTTTGTTTGTTTGAACGCGCTAATCTCAGGAACTACTGGTTCGATTTGAAAAATTCTTTTTGTGTTGAATAGTACATTTATCCAGAAAGACTTTAGGCTATAGTTGGAAAAGATTCGATAAGCGATTCGTTTTTTATTTGAATTCAAGACAATTTTCACATAAATCGCCGAATACTGGGGTTAAAAATTACTTGCACATATTAATGTTATACATCGTTGGAAGCAGAAAAATTTTGTCCGTCCTATGCAGTTTGTTCCGATTCTCTAACTTAAACACAGCACGAGTTATTCAATTTTTAAACTTGCCTTTTGCAAGGCTTCACCCGATTTCTTGCAATACTTTGTTCATTAAAACCATCAATAAAAAATAAACTAATTATTCCACAGTTTTGATTTTTACGCCATTGGATAGAGCGATATTTTTAACCCCAGAATTTATTTGACTTACAGTCGAAGAACCAAGCTTTTATCTCCACTAGAAAAAAAGTTACAAACGTTTGAACTTTGAGTTCAAAAACCTCTTTCCTGATCAAACTATTAACGTTTTATTGCGTTGCTATGGTGACATCTTTTAAATTCATTGTTGGCGTCCTTTTCTTCATTTTGTTTCTTAAAAGCATTTCATTTTAAGGCGTTTCAACAAGGCAAATAATGCGATCGTCCGTGTTTCACTTGAATTCCTGCCTACTTAATGACTTATATTTTTTTTTCTGGTACCATTTTGAAAATGTGTTTCAAATAAAATTGTAATTCATGTTTTTAGCAGTGATTTTTTTTAGCTGCGATCTAAATATTAAAACAACTTATTTGTTCGGAATTTTGCAATTAATGTTACAGGAAGAGAGCGGTTTGGAAATATTTGTTTTTGGTAGGGAATTGTATTTGTTTATTAGGGAGAGTGTTAAATATGTGCTACTTGACATTGTTTTTATTCCCGAGGAAGTATGTGCAAATTGTTGGCTTTGATTACCACTATTGGGTTTAATTTAAATTTAGTTTAAAGTCTCTAGGAGACAAAACTAAGTTAAAGCCATGAAAATTAAATGCGCCGTAAAGTGTCCGTGAAGAGACAAGTCAAAAAACAATATTTCCAAAGAATATTTAAATTTATTAATTACCAAAACATATTAAAGTTAAAGTCCAAAAAAAAACAACAATTCAACAGGGCTGCACAGTGTTGTAGTTAAAGTCAGAAGATAATATATTATCAAAAAAAATGTCACCAAGTAGGATCTCCAGCATTGGATGTCACGTCCCGGGAATCAGGCAACTTGAGCCCCAGGCTCGGAACTCACAGGCTGGCACTATCTGTCAGCTGGCGACACTCGAACACTTGAATTATCTCCGACTTCAGTGCAGTCGTCCCCGGGTTCATTAAACGATGAAACCCGGCCACCAATAAAATAGATTATCAATTTTCACCTGGCCAAATTTAATCACTACTTCATGGTCCAGGACTTGGTAAGCTGTTGCTGGGGACTATTAAAAGTGAAAACTAGTTGAGCTCATTTAATTTACAAACTATAACGTGGATTCACAATCCACTACTCCAAACTCCAGCCAAGCATGGCTAACTCCACCCGACACTTAACGCCGCCTACGCAGCTACTGTCGTGAGCACCACAAGCTCAAAGCTGACGAGGTGAAAAAACGAAGAGAAGAGCATCGGTAGTGCCCGCTATTTATAGTGGTAGGTGCGTCAGCAGACGTCACTTGTAATTTCCATACAGCTTTGCTCATTAGCATACGAGCCTCGTTGGATTTTCCTCCACTAAACAACAGACTCTGAAATTTGAAAACTATGCAGCAGCCTAATCCAAACAACTCAACTCGTATGTTTTTATTCGGAAGATAGCCGCGATTGGTTTGAAGTGTGCTGCGCCAGCGTGATGGATTAAACGTGGGGAGATGAGGTTCGTGCTTTAATTTTACTTTTAATTTGTACTTATAATTTTAATAATGCATAGCCCTGCGAGTCTGGGAACAAAAATAAAGGTCTTTAGACCCAACACAAATAATGCGATTGGCTTTTTAATGCGGGAAAGTTTTTTAGCGAGCCGCTTTAGCGGGGAGTAGTTTTTTGAAACCGGTTTTGCTAAAACTTTCCTCCCTCCTTTAAATGCGAGCCGCCTTGGCGGCGAGTAATTTGTTTTAACTTTCCTTACTACTTTAAAGGCGAGCCGCCTTGGCGGCGAGTAGTTTTCTGAAACTTTCCTCGCTACTTTAAAGGCGAGCTGCCTTGGCGGTTATATATCATTATATACCGCCTTGGTGGCGAGTAGTTTATTTAAATTTTCATCACTACTTTAAAGCCCGTGCAACGCCGGGCCCCACAGCTAGTTAGTCAATAAAATAATAGCTCAAAGTGAGCTGTAACGACCCCCCCCCCCCCCGCTCCAAAGCTGCATCATCTCTTACCTGAGTTTGGGTAGAAAATGCAGCTGCAAGGCTCGGGCTGTGGTTTCTGTTTTCTTTTCAGTTGTTTGAGGTGAATAAATTTATTCGGCTGAAACACCTAGCATCCACGCTAGACAGGGTCCAATATAAGTGACAGAAAGCCACTTTGATAGTAGCTGCTACAGTAAAAAGTATTGGTCAAAATGGGGAGGATTTGACAACGTCCATAAAACGGTAAAGGCAAACTATTCACTCTGAATCAGCCGTTAACTTATAATAGTCTTTTAAATCTACGACTTCTTTTGATAGTTCACTGGAACGAAACACTTATGCAAAATATATTGGGAAAATGAAGGAGGATCGGCGGGTTTCATACCTGTATTAGTATCAGGACCACAAGCATTGATGATTTACTTCTGGGATCTAGTAAGTTAGTCAGGCACTGGAACGGCAAATGCTGCTGTACGATAACCAGTTAGATAAATGGGAACTTACTGAGCTCGTACGTGGTATGTGTTTCGATACGACATGCAGTGGAGGTACTGAAGTTGGAGCATGTTTGAACTTGGGGGAAAAAAAGCTAGGGAAGCAACTTTTATATTGTGCTTTCCGCCATAATATTTTAGACATTGTGTTTTCTGTGGTATTACAACCAAAGTCTATTCTATTCTTTGTCTCTCGGTATTTTAACCGATAAACCAAGAAATAGGTAGAATTGGGGTATTTGATTGCGTGCAATGTCAAATGCGGTGTTCACGCAATTGCGTGGAACCATCCACTGCCATTGGATCTACAATACTTCTTTTTTAGCGGTTTCAGCAATCATAGTCAAGAATAAAACATTCTAATTTTAAACCTGGAGTGAGAAACGATGAGGTAGAGGAGTTGGAAGCCAATTCAGAGCAACGTGCAACTAGTAATGGAAATTGCGCAAAGTCAACTTCTGATGACCTATGTAAAAGAAGTGTCCAAGGAAAATACTAGAGCTTAGTGCTATTTTCTTGAGCGGAGCACCTTCTCTCCGTGTATGTTTTCGTGTCCCAGGAGCGGTTTTTCGTGTTGTATCTTTGTCAAAGATTCTTTATGGCTTCAAGTTATGGATATTTCACAACCAGTTCAAACATGCAGCCGGACAAAGAAATGGTATTCGTAACATATGAATGATTTCTTTCACATTCTTATCGTTAATGGGAAAGAATATCTAAAAGCTGGGTTCCCAGCAACCCTTCTTGTGCAAGTACTGAGAAATGATTTGGAACATTTTCAGCGTCCTCATAAAACGTAATGTAAGCGTAATGTAAAGAAGAAACTCAAAATATATCAGCTGCTTGATCCTGAGCATTAGAATCTTCAAGATAGCTACCAACAAGGCTTTGTACGTTCAAAGAAACTGAGGATTGTAAACGACAATACGGAGCGTGGCATGGCCCTCATTGAAGCATTTGTTAAGACTATCACTAACGACGAAAAACAAAGACAGTGTCTTCTCCAAGTGGTACAGGATCACAGAAAAAAGGTTTCAAAGTTGTAAAACAGTAACCTTAAAAAGTATTGCAAGAATTAATGAGCGAATTACTATATATTTAATGTATTTAAATTTGTTTTTTACATTTTTTCCGTATTTGATTAGTTTTCATACTTTTCTGCATTTTATTGGTTTTTCAGATATGTAGTTCATTTTGTGATTGCATGCTTATTTTCTTCAGAGATATAAAAAACAAAGTAACATTATTATTATTATTTACGTTCACATTTGTGCCACTATCACAAAATTTGAAGTACTACTAAATGTAAATATAGTTTACTAAAATTTTGGGCAAATAATTCAGTGTATATAAAGGCCTAAATAAGACGGTAAAATGAACAAAAATGCAAAGGCTACTTTTTTCCATAGATATCATTTACGTTTTTGTCAATATCACGAAATTTCAAGGCGTTTGAGCGACCTCTAAATATTAATATGTTTTGTCAAAATTTTGCACAAATAATCAGTGTATATAGTGGCACAAAATAAGAGGGTAAGACGCATAAAAATACAAAGTTTATTTTTTCCCATACATTTCTGAATCACCCTAATATACACTCATGTCCAAAGTTATCTTTACATACACAAAATTAATGAATTGTCATCGGACATTTCAATAATATTCAATGAAATTGTCTGATCAATAGGATTTATTTTTGCAGAAAATGTGTGAGAACAAGCCTAATTAGAATTATCCAATAAAAAGTTATCAAGCGAGTCTGGGAAATGCAAATGCGGGCTTATGTCATCCGATACGTAATCAAGCGCTTTACGCAGAATGAGTAACTTAGTGTTTTTCTGCGATATAAAGTTTGATTTCAGTGTGTAATGGCTCAAATTGGTTCGCTCGGGCTTCGAAGTATCATTTGGAAGAATCTATGAAGTGGCGACTCATCGACCATTTAGAAGCAGGTCAGCATATCATGGAAGTAGCCAGATGTCTGAACATTTCACGACAGACAGTCTCTGCATTATAGAAAGTTTCAAAACGAGGAAGCTGTTGTAAGAAGGGCTGGACAAGGCCGTAAACGCCAACTGCTGCCGAAGATCGATATTTAGCACTAACGGCCTGTCGTAACAGGAAATCTACTGCTCGCCAGTTAGTAAGGCTCGACCGATGGCATTTTTTGGCCGATGGGCCGATGCCAATTGTTGGCCGATTGCTCAAAGTTGGCCGATGGCCGATTTTTTTCCTTTTCCATCGGTCGATGGCCGATGGGGGGTTAAAAGAGAACAAATTATTAGAAAAATAAATATTTATAAGAGATATGATGGGTCATATATTCATTTCATTCTAATTATTTTTCAGTCATTCATATTTTGGGCCTAAATTTATATTTTACTACCCTTTCGACAAAAATTATATGAGAGAGAGAGAGATGAGACGCAGTAAGTTGAGAACTCATTCGTACCATTTGTACTATTAGGTGTAGTCATGAAGATACTTTCTTAGCTGTAATCCGATGTTCCAAATGTGCTTTTTACTTTTACTTTTTCTTTTTCTGACTATTCCATTTTAATTTCAATACAGAATAATATCTTAAATTGGTGACAACTGAGTTATATCATCGCTAAGTGTTTTATAACTAACAAAGAAAGATACAACAAAGATGGAAAAAAAAAATAAGATGCTGAATTTGGTATCGGCAGGGCAGTATTTTACAAAATTGCTATTGAAATTGTCGATATTTGTAACATGAATCTCTGTAAAGCAGTTCCATATCGGTTCCGCAATATATTCTTTATTCATGAATTAAGTTCCACGTACATTATACGAAAACGTTTGAGCGCGTTTGATATAAAAATTTGAAACGGACACTGTGTTTAGTAATAGGCAACTGCTTTATTGTTTAACATAAACATAAAAAAAAAAAAAGACTTCAACAATAATATGTGGATTTAGATATACACCAAACTTGGTTAAAAAAAACTTCCTATTATGTTGTTTATCATTTAAAAAAAATACTGAACCAGTCAACAAATTACTCTGTGTGAGTGGAAAAGTTCTTTAAGATATTTTTAAACCATAAACTGAAGCAAAACAAGAAGTTCCGTCAAGAACTAAACGAGCCTACTTTTCCGTACATCGACATCGATATTCTAGCATCTGATCAATATTCTTTTAATTATCTTACAAGGAGACCTTACGGTCTCGGAAATTCAGATCGGGATGAGATTTGGCAAATTAGTAGTACCCCTTAAGGGTACTCTCAGGGTAAAATAATAAAGGGCACTAGCCATTAAATTCCGAGAAAATCGCCTTTCAAGTTTTGCACACAGTGATATACTATTTAAGTCTAGCTGATTGTATCGCTTGGGTGGCTTAGTCGGTAGAGCGTTTGACTTCCAATCTTTAGTCCCGGGTTCGATTCCAGTACTCTTTTTTTTTTTCTTTCTTGTTTTGTGAATTTGGTAGCTTATTCGGCAGAGTGCTGGGCTTCCAAGTCAGGGACCAGGGTTGGATACCATCAGAAGATTTTTTTTAAATAAATTTATAAAGTGATTGTTACAGCAAAATTGAAATTTAATTGGAGATAATACTAGAAAAAAATATGTGATGTATTTGAAATTATAGTACATTAAAACTCTATTCACTATTCACACAAATGAGTGATAACACATTTTCAGATATTATAAACTATGACAAAGTAAATAATGTTTGCAATACACATAATTAGTTTCCGTATTTTTTTATTTTATTTTATTTATTTATTTTTTTTTTTTTCTAAATTTATAAAGTGACTGTTACAGCTATTTGAAATTTTAATTGAAGATAATGTGAATTTTTTAAATACTTAAAAGCATAGAGAGAAAATTGAGATTAATTGTAATTGATACAAAGAAAAATTATTTTCAGCAAGGAGGCTCTCGAAATAAACTACCGCATCTTTTAATTTTTGCTTCAACATTTCATTGTGGGAAGAATTTTCATCCATTTCGTCCACGGTTTTTATTTTATCAGGGAAACTTCACTAACCGACTAGTTTGATGTACAATATTCCAAAAACTCTAATTATTTTTCGAGGTATAGAATGCTCCAGTCAGATACAGCGTCAGATAAATAAATTAAATGATGCAAAGAAAGAAGAACATTGCAGATTGCAGACGATAAAAAATAAACAGTTGAATATTCAATGCAAAATACAGCAGACGATAAATTTACAAATAGCAGAAACAAAGAGCAAAACCATTCCTCTATAAGTATGGTTAGTATTTTAAAAATTTGATTACCTGCTCATGTACAATTCAACAACATAATTACTCTTCCATACAGAAACTGATTATATGTATTGCAAAAATCATCCACTTTGTCACAGTTTATAATATCTCAAAATGGGTTATCACTTGTTTGTGAGAATAGCAGATAGAGTTTTAATGAACTATCGCTAAAAATAAATCACATATATATTTTTAGTATTACCTTCAATTAAAATTTCAAATAGCTGCAACAGTCACTTTATACATTTAGAAAAAAAAAAGAAATAAATAAATAAAATAAAATAAAAAAACACAGAAACTGGTTATGTGCATTGCAAAAATTATTTACTTTGTCATAATTTATAATATTTGAAAATGTGTTATCACTCATTTGTGTGAATAGTGAATAGAGTTTTAATGTTCTATAATTTCAAACACATCACATATTTTTTCTAGTATTACCTCCAATTAAATTTCAATTTTGCTGTTACAATCACTTTATAAATTTATTAAAAAAAAAAAATCTTCTGACGGTATCCAACCCTGGTCCCCGACTTGGAAGCCCAGCACTCTGCCGAATAAGCTACCAAATTCACAAAACAAGAAATAAAAAAAAAGGAGCATTGGAATCGAACCCGGGGCTAAAGATTAGAAGTCAAACGCTCTACCGACTAAGCCACCCAAGCGACACAAACAGCTAGACTTAAATAGTATGTGACTGTGTGCAAAACTTGAAAGGCGATTTTTTCGGAATTTTATGGCTAGTGCGCTTTATTATTTTACCCTGAGAGTGCCCTTAAGGGGTACTACTAATCTGCCAAATCTCATCCCGATCTGAATTTCCGAGACCGTAAGGTCTCCTTGTTAGACGACAAATTATGTCAAACGTACTTTTTTAGCACCTAAAGCTGATTTCTAAAAACCAAATATGCAGATTTCATCTGATGAACTATACTAGACAGCAACTTAAGTTGACACTGAAGTCACTACGGGTGGAGCCAATAACAGCTCACAAGCAATTAGCGATCTCCTCTAATTCGCCAAGTAGGCTGTGACGTTTTATCTAGCTCGTTTTTCATAATCTAACGTCACGCTGACGATGACGTCACGATCTTTTTGTCAAGAAATAGGCACATCAAAAGTAAACAAAAAGAAAAAATAGACAAAAAGAACAAATAAATAAAGTTGTTGCATCTTTTAAACAATGACAGTCTCTTCCGCAGAAAAAGTAATTAATTGTTTAAAAAAAAAAGAATTAAAAATAGGAAGCAAATCAAAATACATTTTATCAAACCAAAAAAAAAAAAAAAAAAAAACAACTCCTCCCTGAAAACATGTCTCGAATTTCATTTTTAATCCGTTGCCAATAATTAAAAACAAATAATTGATTTAATAAATAATAAAATGTTCTTTTAAATGAATAATTTGTTCGACAAAAAATCGTCTGCTAAAAAAAATGATAATAATAATAATAAATAAAACAAATGAATAAATAAAGAAAATAATCGTCTGCACGGTTATTTCTTTTTAGAGTAGGAGTCAGTCATTTTTTGACAGCCTGCATTTCTGCAATATTTGCTGAGTCAGAGTTAGAGTCGAGGCTTCAGAGTTGGGGTTGAAAAGTCGGAGTCATCAGTCGCAATTGACAGGTAGAGTCAGAGTCAAAGGCACAAAAATTCTATAATAGTAGGACTGTCTTTTTTTCCGAGCCTGTATTTCTACCATAGGGGCGGAGTTGGAGTCGAAGATTCGGTGTCGGAGTCGGTTTTAAAAAATTAGATTCGTCAGTCGAAGTCGAAAGCTCTAAAATTATAATGGTAGGAGTGGGTCTTTTTTTTTTTCGGGCCTGCATTTCTGCCATGCTTGCGGAGTCGGAGTCAGAGTCAAGGAGTCGGAAGCAGAGTCCTCACTGCAGCTTATTCAGAAAAGTACTTTACATACATTATTTATCAAAACCATTTTCTAACGAAGTTAGTTTAAAGGAAATCCGCCTAAAAGTTCAGGATCTACATTAAACTTAAATTTCCCCGTAGATGCAATGTTAAGTCTTTTTCTGAACGGTTCAATATTGAACGAAAAATGGTTCAAATCAAAATGCGAAATATGAAAATGAGGTGTCCTCGCCGAGATCTTTCGAACAAAAAACAGTGTTTAAATAGGACTGTTGACTCAAAAGTTATTAGGGGTGACAGCTTGTTTGAACTATTCAATGTTCAACGAAAAAATGTTTAAATCGGAAATTTAAATATGGGAATGAAGTATCCTTGATAAGACCTTTCGAACAAATAAAAGTTTGTTCAAATCGGACTGTTCACTAAAAAGTTAGTATCGCGGGACATGTAGTTTGAACGGTTCAAAGTTGCACCAAAAATTGTTCAATCTGAAAAATCAAATATGTGAATGAGCTGTACTCGCCGAGATCTTTCCAACAGAAAAAAAGTTTGTACAAATCGGAATGTTCATTCAAAAGTTATTAGGGGGGGGGGGGGCAGACAGAGCGACACAAATTCCCCATCCAAAACCCTTCTTTCCAATTTTTTTAAGTTTTCGATTTTTTAAAAATGTTTTTATTTCTGTTTGACTTTTTTTTTTTTGGACCTGGTGATAATTTTATGATGCATTAAACCGCTTTTAATGCTTTTTTCGTTTTTTTGTTATTTTTAACTGGAGAGTAGGCTAAAAAGGCTACAGATAAATATACTAAGTCATAGCTTGAATTTCGCTAAACTTAAAATGTATGAACAAAAATGCTTCAATGTTCGTTAAAAATTGTGACAGGTTACATAACTCATTTTATTGAAAAATAAATAACCATGAAAAAAAAAAGTCAGCTTGCACCTTTTTTTTTTTTGCTTCTTTTGCTCCTAGTTTGATTTTTTATTTTGCTGAATCTTGCATCAAAATGGCTTCATAACTTGTAGCCGCCACTGGAACTGCTGTATCATGGCAAACGGTATACAGAAGGCTTGATGATACAGGCCTTTATGCCAGTAGGCCAAGGATACGTGTTTCACTGTTGGCACAATATGAGAGGGAACGCCGGATATGGTGTAGAACACATCAGAACTGGAGTGAACACCATTGGTCCCATGT
The DNA here is from genome assembly GCA_038373865.1 of Uloborus plumipes. NCBI lineage: Eukaryota > Metazoa > Arthropoda > Arachnida > Araneae > Uloboridae > Uloborus > Uloborus plumipes. The sequence goes on along the minus strand of JAXGGA010011733.1, from coordinate 11,378 downwards.
TCTGTTTACTGAGGAGTCGAAATTTAGTTTTACTGGTGATTCTAGGCGGGTTTACATGTGGGGATAGTCAGGAACAAGAAATCATCCCTCAAAAATTATGGAACATGACCTTTTCGGTTGTACAGGCGTAATGGTATAGGGAGAAATAATGATCAATGGACGTACGCCCCTAATCGTTTTCAACAGTGAATCTGTGAGAGGCGAGAAATATCGGGATGTGATGCTAGAGCCTTATGTCAGACTTTTCAGAGGTGCAGGTGGACCTAACTTTTTATTTATGGACAATAATGCTTGTCCACATCGAGCAACGCTCGTTGACGACTTCCTCGAAAGTGAAGGCATTGGGCGAATACCGTGGCCAGCAAAGTCTCCTGATCTGAATCCCATAGAGAACTTATGGAACTACCTTGGAAGAGCAGTTGCACGTAATACTCATCCGCTTTGAACTGTAAATACTCTGAAGACAGCATTACTTGAAGAGTGGGCTTAATCCCCAACCTGTGGTCAACAACGTAATTGCCAGCATGAAAACACGTTGTGATATGTGTGTACAAGTCAAGGGAGCTCATATCCCACATTAACATCATCAGGCATAATTCTGTTCTGCATTTTTCCTTTTTTCTGTTAATGTTTTTCCACATTTTATTACCATTTTTCACGTTTCATGCTACAATTTTATATTATGTGCAATGCCCTTACTTTTTCCCTATGTTATTTATATGTCATAGTGCTATGTAATATTCCACAAAACATCACAAGTTCATAGTTCACAGTTTTTGAGAAATGCATGAATTTGTAAATGTAAAGATAATTTTGGACATGAGTGTACTTGTGGTGGTTATGTGCCACTTCAGAGCTGCCTGACTGATACAAAAAGGAATGACCCTATGCATTTTTGTAAAGTAGTCAGAGTGGGATATACATGAGTCAGACTGCAGAATTCGGAGTCAGTCATTCACCTTCCAACTCCATAACACTGTTTTTAAGGCTAAAAATATTTTTAGTGCATGTATCAAAACTTAATTTAGTAACCTTTTTTGTTATTTAGATTGGTGTATGGTGCGTATTGGAACATTTTGACCAACTACATTCAGAAATAGTTACTGTAATTTCTCAGCAAATAAATACAATTTTTCAAGCATTTAGAAATAATGATGACAGTTTTTCCTTTGAAGGAGGCAACATTCCAATTAAAGAAGGTTTTGGTTTATTTATGTCTTTTAGCTCAGGTATGCAATTTCTTACATATATACCGTAACTTTATGGTTTTTGCCCTAAATTAATAAATGTGCAGATGTATTTATAAATGAGACGAACTATATACAGGGTGTCCACTAGGGTGGTCACAAGTAACATGGGGAAATATTTTTTTCAACTAATCTTTTGCGGCACCCCCCTAAAATGTGCCAATGGGCTAGAAAATGAGATTTGCAAAGTTTTAGTTTAATCGGATAATATTAACACGTGCCGCAAAGAGGGTAAAGTTAAGAAAAATAGCGATTTTTAGCCAAAAATTGTAGTTTTTACTCTATAAAACCAAAACTACTTATCCTAGAAGCTTTATTTTAGTCTCATTTTGTATTAAATTTTATTTTCTTTAAGTCTAATCTTATTTAAAGTTTCGAAAAAAATGATTAAATATTTTTCAGAATTTTCACAAGTCAGGCTGCAACGCAAATCCTCGAAATTGCAAGTAACATGGGGAAATTTTTTTTTCAACTAATCTTTTGAGGCACCCCCCTAAAATGTGCCAATAGACTAGAAAATGAGATTTGAAAAGTTTTAGCTTAATTGGATAATATTAACACGTGCCTCAAAGTGGGTAAAGTTACGAAAAACAGTGAATTTTTATCCAAAAATCGTAGTTTTTCCTCTGTAAAACCAAAACTACTCATCTTAGAAACTTTATTTTGGTCTCATTTTGTAGGAAATTTTATTCTCGTTAAGTGCTATCCCATTTATTTTTGCTGTCATGTCTAAAGTATTTATTTGGCATTTTTCAGGTTAAATCGTGGAGTATATCCAAAATAAGAAATTTTCATGCAAAAACCTAAAAGCATTACAATATTCAATTACATTTATTTGCTTATTGTTGGATTTACTTTGTCAATTAAAAAAGGGGTATTTTCGCGGTACTTTAGAAATAAATTAAACAAATTTATGTTAAAATAGAGGAATTAAGGGGTTAAGACGGAAAGCAGAGTTAAAATGACAATAAAAGCTTTAATGCACCTTTATACTTATACTGTTAAATTATATAACATCATTTTATTACTCTTTACATACAAATTAAGTTGCTGATGGCTTGGATGGGATACCTTTTGATAAATGAGGAAACTGTGCCTGCAAAAAGACAGTAAATAGTTTAATGATGTTCCATGACACAGCTGAAAGAGGTGTAAAATTAATTCCAGGCTTCAGTTCCTCTTTGACGAAAGACAAAGAGCAACGGTAGCTTTTACTACAAGTTAATGCTGTATGCTAAATGCAAGCACCGTTTCCTCATTTATCAAAAGGTATCCCATGCAAGCCATCAGCAACTTAATTTGTATGTAAAGAGTTAAAATGATGTTATATAATTTAACAGTATAAGTATAAAGGTGCATTAAAGCTTTTGTTGTCATTTGAACTCTTTGCTTTCCGTCTTAACTCTTTAATTCCTCTATTTTAACACAGAAATTTGTTTCATTTATTTCTAAAGTACCGCGAAAATACCCCTTTTTTAATTGACAAAGTAAATCCAATAATAAGCAATTAAATGTAATTGAATATTGTAATGCTTTTAGGTTTTTGCATGAAAATTTCTTATTGATATATTCTACGATTTAACCTGAAAAATGCCAAATAAATACTTTGGACATGATAGCAAAAATGAATGGGATAGCACTTAACGAGAATGAAATTTCCTATAAAATGAGACTAAAATAAAGTTTCTAAGATGAATAGTTTTGGTTTTACAGAGGAAAAACTACGATTTTTGGCTAAAAATCGCTGTTTTTCGTAACTTTACCCACTTTGAGGCACGTGTTAATATTATCCAATTAAGCTAAAACTTTTCAAATCTCATTTTCTAGTCTATTGGCACATTTTAGGGGGGTGCCTCAAAAGATTAGTTGAAAAAAAAAATTCCCCATGTTACTTGCAATTTCGAGGATTTGCGTTGCAGCCTGACTTGTGAAAATTCTGAAAAATATTTAATCATTTTTTTCGAAACTTTAAATACGATTAGACTTTAAAAAAATAAAATTTTCTACAAAATGAGACCAAAATAAAGCTTCTAGGATCAGTAGTTTTGGTTTTACAGAGTAAAAACTACAATTTTTGGTTAAAAAACGCTGTTTTTCTTAACTTTACCCTCTTTGCGGCACGTGTTAATGTTATCCGATTAAGCTAAAACTTTGCAAATCTCGTTTTCTAGCCCATTGGCACATTTTAGGGGGGTGCCGCAAAAGAAATTCGAAAATTGATTTTTTGTGACCACCCTAGTGTCCACTCCTATCGTGGACCAATAGCTAATTTCTTAATTGTTAGAGATAAGCATATAGTTCATTTAGGAAAAAATCTCCAAATTATGAAAGGAATTTTGGGTCTATTCAATGTTTTTCAAAAAATCAAATTTTGAAAGAGTTATAAAATTTAGATTTTTATACAGCCCCCCAGTCCTATCAATCATATTTAGTAAAACATTCTTGACACTGCAACGTTTTAAACTAAAAAAAAAATTACTGTTCTACCACAAAAATTGACCGAGTTATGACGTTTTGAAAAATCAAAATTTCGCATTATTTCATGACATCATCGGTGGAGCGATCTCTCGATGACGTCATGAAATAATGCAAAATTTTGATTTTTCAAAACGTCATAACTCGTTCAATTTTTGTGGTAGAACAGTATTTTTTTTTAGTTTTAAACGTCACATTGTCAAGAATGTTTTACTAAATATGATTGATAGGACTGGTGGGCTGTATAAAAATCTAAATTTCGTAACTCTTTCAAAATTTGATTTTTTGAAAAACATTGAATAGACCCAAAAAATGGGTCTATTCAATGTTTTTCAAAAAATCAAATTTTGAAAAAGTTACAAAATTTAAATTTTTATACAGCCCCCCAGTCCTATCAATCATATTTAGTAAAACATTTTTGACACTGCAACGTTTTAAACTAAAAAAAATTTACTGTTCTACCGCAAAAATTGACCGAGTTATGACGTTTTGAAAAATCAAAATTTTGCATTATTTCATGACGTCATCGGTGGAGCGATCTCTCGATGACGTCATGAAATAATGCAAAATTTTGATTTTTCAAAACGTCATAACTCGTTCAATTTTTGTGGTAGAACAGTAATTTTTTTTTAGTTTTAAACGTTACAGTGTCAAGAATGTTTTACTAAATATGATTGATAGGACTGGTGGGCTGTATAAAAATCTAAATTTCGTAACTCTTTCAAAATTTGATTTTTTGAAAAACATTGAATAGACCCAAAATTCCTTTCGTAATTTAGAGATTTTTTCCTAAATGAACTATATGCTTATCTCTAACGGTTAAGAAATTAGCTATTGGTCCACGATAGGAGTGGACACCCTGTATATAAACACATTCTAAACTCGTTTCAGCTTATCCTTATGCATTAAACAATCGCTGTTTCCCAAATACATGCGCTCTTGGAACTTTTTACCTTACTGCTAGTGATTACTTAGGTATCTTGGGGGAGGAAAGACCTTAAAAGTCTTTGAAATTATAATAATAATAATAATTTCTTGTGATGAGATTATTATAACTGGATTTTATTTGTATACTTTTCTTCTTGTAATTTATTAAAGTATCATTTTAAATTGCGTATTCATTTTTAATTTTGCTGCGTTGTGGTAATTTGAAATTTATTTTGTTGTACCCTGACTAAATTTCACTGTACAAAGTTAAGGTTCATTAAGATTACAAAATGAAAAAATATTTGCAAAACTCTAAGGGATATTAATTTAGTTTTGGTTTTGAAGATATGGAAACAACCCAAAGAAAACATTGCATGGAAGAAATAATTGTTACATATTCAAATTCCAATAAGGAAGAGGAAATAAAATTACTTTTTGAAAAATTTACTTTGATTTGTATAAAGCAAATAATACTTTATAGCCTATGTTCAGGACCCGTGCTAAGGATTTTAAGTTGTTAGCCAGTAAATTAGGCAAGTTTTTAAAGTTTAAGCCAACTTTTGAAAGTTTTAGCCAAAGAATTTAATTTTTTTTCCTTAAAACAATACATATATTTGTTTCTTCTGTAGAAATTACTGAGAATTCTTGGTTTGCCAATACTTTATCCAAATCAAAATTTTATTCTCACCGAATTTTCAATTTTATTGCAGTTGGCGAGGTGGCGAATGCGTAGCGCGGTCCCTGTATGTTGTATTATATGCTTATCCGAGTTTTTGATTGCTTTGTGAAGTTTGCATATCAGACATGCTACGTCCATAACAAATGTATACATTTCTATCATGCATTTTACTAACAATATCAATTGAAGCTCTATGATTTTGTAAGGGCCGTGGTGGCCCGATCGGTAAGGCATCGGACTCGTATCCGGAGGGACCCGGGTTCGATCCCAGCCGATCAAAGATCCACCGTCTTGATTAATGGTGGCTGGGAGGCGTTTAAAATATCGTGGTCACAAAGTCCTCCAAGTGAAACGATACCTCTTTGGGTACTAGGCCTAGGGTTTGCTCGACCCTAGGTTCTGGTTCAAAATTAAGAACAGAGCGCTCTTCAGGGCCCTATCCCAGTTAAACCACGAAGCTGTGGTAGGTACGGGGGACCCTGGAGGTGTGAAATGAAGTGAAATGAAATGAAATATGATTTTGTTAAGCTTGAAATATCTGGAACAGATATTTGATATAAAATTTTTAAAAATCTGAATAATTCACAAGAATATTGGCAGTTGTATAACAAAGTAAAATTTTTGTTGTTTTCTAAGTTATATCCGTATAACAAACTTTTTTTTTTTTTGTTGCTGTTTCTAATCAAGGAATCTACTCTCAAATTTAGGATCGCATGAAGAATAACAAATTATGTTACAGAAAAAAAGTAGATTTTTATCAAACCAAATTGTAATTTTGTGTGTTTAAAATGGGACTGTTACGTCCGTAATGGTGGAATTGTCCTAATGATTTTAACGAAACAAGAAATAATCAATGATAACAAATAATCCTACAGTTGACTTTGATATGTTTTAATTTATCAGTTCCACTCATATATTTTAAAGGGTTTCCCTCTTCCTCTAATTAAGACCAGATATTTCTATTATAATCAGCATATTTGAAGAAATATGCTAACAATTTTCCTATGGTAACTTTATGAACAGACTTTGAAAGTAAGCTATTACGTTTCAGATATAACAAGTGTGAACACAATAAAGGATCAACGAATCTACAGCTCTCTTTATATTAGCTTTTATAAGATTAATTAACTAATAATTGCTAAGTATGTAAAAGTTAGTGAAAGATGTTTTTTTTTTTTCGAATGTGTAGAATACATTTCAAATGACTACTTTTACAGTCATAATCTTTACGGGTACATATCACTAATGTTTTTCTATTACTACTCTTTTATCCTTTCTTTTCTTATTTCTAGCATGCTCTGTTTCAAAGTATGAATTGCCGTCTTCTTTGGCAAACATTTTCAGACCAGTATCAATGACTTCTCCAGAGACACAAATAATTATCCAAGTTTATTTGTATGCATATGGGTTTAAAGAATACAAGGTGCACATTTATTCTTTTATCAATAATTATTTTCAGTATTAAGAGCAGTTTCATTGCATGGCTATACTATATTAATATACAGGGTGAGTTCGATCGAATCTGCCATACGAAAAGGGGTGATAGAAGAGCCCAAGTGGAGTATAGAACCACCCATTAGCGGTGTCAATTCGTAACCGTAACCGAGTTATGGTATATTTAAGGAAAATTCACAAAAAAACAAAATTCTGAGAAAAAGACCAATTTCTGAAGTTCCTGTTGGGTCTACGCACAAAATTTGCACATATTTCGAAAGAACAGAAAAAATCCTTTAAAATGACATCTTTTTCATCAAGATAGTCGCACTTTATAGCGAGTTACAAGCTTTCAAACACTGGAAACACTCAAAAATGAAATTTCATCAAACTTTTCAGTCAAAAATTTCAGAAACAACCGTATGAGCTACAACCGATCAAATCTACTAAAAACTGGCCCATTTCACTAGCTTTCAGATGATACAACAGAAAATCACATTGGGCTTTAAGTTCAGCAGATATTCTGGCTTTTGTTTGTAACAGTATGAAAATCGCCCTTCGTCAAAATAGGGAAACCAGCGAAGATTCATAATTTTATGTTCTAAATTTTATATTTCATGTAAATGTACTGTTTCCTTTATTCAAGAAAAGGAAAGTTTTAAAGCTAAATATTAAATTGTAACACTTTATTGAGTTAACAATCACAACAGAAGACCACAACACGAAGAAACAATGGAAGCATTACTTTAACGCGCTTTTCACAAAGAAAAATTCAAAGTAAATGAGTTACACTAACATCTATGAGTCTATTTACATGTAAGCAATCTTCAAAATTTCCCAGAGCTACTGAAATTATCATCCCCACACCAGATAGAAGCCCTTGGCCTTTTACGAGCGGAAACTACCATCGCTCTCAATGAAATTTCATTTTCACTTTTGCTACCGCTCCATCAAGCCAAATGCGCAAATCCTACCAACTGGTTGCATCCGAGCAGTAAATTGCTTGTTTCAAGAGTCCCCAAACAAAGAAGTTCACTGGCGTCAGGTTTGGTGATCTAGGTGACCAAGGAATGGGACCCAAATGACCAATCCCTTGCTGATTGTTCTGTCAGAAAGTCTCGAACTGCATTTGAAGAATGTGCAGAAATACCACTGTGTTGGAAAATTATTTCCGCTCTCTCCCAAACAGAAGTAACATAAAGTAAATCAGGCAAGCACTGATTCCAGAATCTCTAAATATTCTATTCCTGTCAGGTTACATTGAAACTCTATCAACCGATCGCCGATTACGCCAAGTCAAACCTTTAAGCTGAATCGCTTTTGGAATGATAAGTTTAAATAAGGTTGAAAATGAATTTTGTTCAAAATACTGATGCCACAGAAATGTACATGTATCGTGCAACTTCGAGTTAACATCGCCTCACCTGTCCAGTTTTTTTTTAGGAAATGATGTAGTTGAATGTCTCAGCCTAGTAGACATCTGCAAAATTTTTACTCGTTTTGGAGATCTGAGTTGCTAAACCAATGCTCTTGTGTGAAATGGTTAGAAGAAATTTGCATATCCGATTGAGTGCGAAAGTAGCATATGTTACTGACAAATTTGAATATATTCCATGTATTGAAGGTTTATTTGTGTGAAGATTGTTTCCTTAGGGGAACTTAAATTGATACACTGTTGCGATACTAATCCGAGACTCGTGGTTTCAAATGTGATTTAGCTTAAAGGTCTGGCGTAATCGGCGATCGGTTGATAGAGTTTCAATGTAACCTGACAGGAATAGAATATTTAGAGGTTCTGGAATCAGTGCTTGCCTGATTTACTTTATGTTACTTCTGTTTGGGAGAGAGCGAAAATAATTTTCCAACACAGTGGTATTTCTGCACATTCTTCAAATGCAGTTCGAGACTTTCTGACAGAACAATCAGCAAGGGATTGGTCATTTGGGTCCCATTCCTTGGTCACCTAAATCACCAAACCTGACGCCAGTGAACTTCTTTGTTTGGGGACTCTTGAAACAAGCAATTTACTGCTCGGATGCAACCAGTTGGTAGGATTTGCGCATTTGGCTTGATAGAGCGGTAGCAAAAGTGAAAATGAAATTTTATTGAGAGCGACGGTAGTTTCCGCTCGTAAAAGGCCAAGGGCTTCTATCTGATGTGGGGGATGATAATTTCAGTAGCTCTGGGAAATTTTAAAGATTGCTTACATGTAAATAGACTCATAGATGTTAGTGTAACTCATTTACTTTGAATTTTTCTTTGTGAAAAGCGCGTTAAAGTAATGCTTTCATTGTTTCTTCGTGTTGTGGTCTTCTGTTGTGATTGTTAACTCAATAAAGTGTTACAATTTAATATTTAGCTTTAAAACTTTCCTTTTCTTGAATGAAGGAAACAGTACATTTACATGAAATATAAAATTTAGAACATAAAATTATGAATCTTCGCTGGTTTCCCTATTTTGATGAAGGGCGAGTTTCATACTGTTACAAACAAAAGCCAGAATATCTGCTGAACTTAAAGCCCAATGTGATTTTCTGTTGTATCATCTGAAAGCTAGTGAAATGGGCCAGTTTTTAGTAGATTTGATCGGTTGTAGCTCATACGGTTGTTTCTGAAATTTTTGACTGAAAAGTTTGATGAAATTTCATTTTTGAGTGTTTCCAGTGTTTGAAAGCTTGTAACTCGCTATAAAGTGCGACTATCTTGATGAAAAAGATGTCATTTTAAAGAATTTTTTCTGTTCTTTCGAAATATGTGCAAATTTTGTGCGTAGACCCAACAGGAACTTCAGAAATCGGTCTTTTTCTCAGAATTTTGTTTTTTTGTGAATTTTCCTTAAATATACCATAACTCGGTTACGGTTACGAATTGACACCGCTAATGGGTGGTTCTATACTCCACTTGGGCTCTTCTATCACCCCTTTTCGTATGGCAGATTCGATCGAACTCACCCTGTAATTATGCTTATTTTCTTATTTTTCTTAAATTTGTTATTATTACAAATTATTTATCATTTGTCTTTTGTCTTCCCTCTTTTCCCCTTTTTCTCTATTCTTTTCTCCCCAAATTTAAAAATGTTGGCGCTTAACATTCTTTAATAAGTCAAAACATATTTCTTTACCCATAATACTGCACTGAACTTCTATTAGATTTAAGAAGCTGTCTTTTCATTTTTGTAATTATTTTCTTTTCTTACTTATTTAGTTCCATATCCCAGTGAACACCAAGATGGTTGTTTTGCATCTTGTTTATTGAATCATACCTGTCTATTTGTAAACTCATGTCTGAAATATTGATATGCCCACATTTTTTGAATAAAAGAATTTCACATAAAAAGCAAAGTCACTAAATTATACTTTTTACGTCTTTTTTTCTTTATATTTTAAGAAGTCATAAATCTTACATGAAAAATATTAGCACCCTAATGCTCCATCATTTCTGTATATGATACTTCCATTATTAATCAGTTGTTTGAGTGCTTCACACCTACTAACTTCCATCTTAAGGAATTAATCTTATTATAATATAATACTGATACCTCAGTTTTTTCCCCCTTCACAGGCTTTGGCACATGATCTTCAGCAGATTTTTTTATTGGCTCAAGAGCAATTATCTACTCATAAGCATTATGATTTTGGCCTGAGAACTGTTATGTCATTTTTGAAGCTTGTTAAAATGAATAAAGATTTATTACCGGAAGAATCAGATGTTGAAGTAAGTTCAGTTTCTACAGTAGTAGAAAAAAATATTAAGTTAAAAATATGCTACACAATACACATAACAATTACTTATTAGACCTGCTCCTTAGACAGCCAGCATTTGATCCAATATAGCTTGTCGAAAAAAGGCTAAGCCACTTTACAGTACAGCTTAAAAGAAGTTGTTGAATAAAAGTAGTTACGAAGGATTCACCTGCAAAAACCAGTTTTGGTAACAAAATGCAAGCGTTTGTCTGTATGTCATGCTTTTTCTTTCCAGCCAGACAACTAATTATCCAATTAGAATCCTTTATTATTCAATTTAAAACATAAAATTTTTAGCACACTGAAATATATAAGTATATACACTGAGCTTCGTAAAAACTGTAAACCCCACATGGTATGAAGATAAAGTAATTTAACCAGTTGCCAAGGTACGTTTTCAACCGGCAATTTGGTGCTCATGAAGCTTGTCGGACCCAGAGTATACATTAACTTTTAGAGACATTCTATAAGGGAATTGTATATCTGTTAAGTATCATAGAAAATTTCCTTAAAATTAATTGTATTTTTGTGTTTAAAAATGTTTATTTCTCTAAGGTAATTGTAATTCAACATCTCTAATTATATAGTGCAGATGAATTATCTTCACTAGAATTTTATTATTTTAATTTTAGACCTTAAAAATTGAGAAACCGTTTGAAAAGATTTAACCTGAATAATTTTGTGGGAGCTTGATCTTCTAGTACATCTCTTTTAGTCATTTTCTTGAACACTCCTGTAAGGAAACAAAAGGTTACTACACAATAAGTTTCTTCCAAAAAAAAAAACATGATAGCTTTTCGCAATTCTTTTTATCAAGTAGGACAGAGGTCTCCAAACTTTTGTCCGTTGGCCGATTTTGAAAATTTCCTGAGA
>JAXGGA010011732.1:0-41324 GCA_038373865.1 Uloborus plumipes | reverse complement strand
GCCTAATTAGAGCATTTAGTAAATAAAAAAAGTCACACTTAAAAATATGCTATTTATATATTGTGAGAATAACAGTAAAAGTGAAGAGTTTTGATGAATTATACCAAAATTTGTTGTTTTGAAACTATTTCAAAATTTTGTAAAAAACTTAAGAATAAAAGCAGTCAGCTTTGTATTTAAGTTCTATAAAACACAACTTTTTTTTGGTTAGTGTATTATATATAATATATCCAAAAATGTAATATAAATTTTGTTCCTAGGTGACAATCCATGAAACTGATGATTCTAGTAATCCAAGCTACTTATTGTGTATGAAAGGAGCACCAGAACGGGTATTAGATCGTTGTTCTACAATCTACATAAATGGAAAAGAAAAAGTTCTTGATGATGAAATGAAAGAAGCCTTCAATAACGCTTATTTGGAATTGGGTGGCTTAGGCGAGCGTGTTATTGGTGAGATACATTTTAAAATAAAGAATATCTCTGAAATAAAATTTCAAAACTATCAAAAAAAAATTTCTCGTTATTTTGTTTAAAATAGTTTTATTTAGATGTCATTAAAAGTTTTCAAAAAAGTAAAATAATACATAGTGCTCATATTGTTGAAGTGTACAGGCATAGATTGCCAAGTCTAATCTTGAAATATTTCAGTTGAATAGTTATCTGATGTCTTACTAAAGTGTAAACTATTGGAAGAATTTCAGTTAGCATATTATTTGAAAAAAAAGTATATTTAAAAAATCATGATCTGTATTATCTTTCATACAAGTGTGGTATATTGTAAATTACCAGTTTTCTTAAACCTAACATGAAATATTGAATGGCATTTGAAGCAAACCATGCATTAATGAGATGATGCAAAGTGACTGGACACTTGCAGTAGAGGCAAACCCTAAGCCAGGGGTGATTGTGTTCCGGTATTTTACCAGATTTCCGGTATTTTCATGATCGATTCTGGTATTTTCATGTTTGAAAATACCGGAAATAAAATATTTTTAATTATGCTTTTGTCTTCCCACCTTCAGTATTTTTTTTAATCTTTTCGAATTTTCAGTGATTCTTAAGATGCCATTCTATTTTTATTTATTTATTTATTTATTTATTTTTTTTTGACAAAAAACTATTTGAAACTATTCGAATGTATGAAATGTATCTTGTTTGTTTATGAAAGGCAATTTATTATTAAATGCGTATAATTGTAAAATTAGGTGTGCTTAAATAATAGGGGCCTTGGTTTTTTGAAAAAAGCACCCCCCCCCCCCCACTCACACACATATTTTCTCTTCAAAACTCACAATCACCCCTGCCCTAAGCTGCATCCAGATTAGAATGAACATGTGTTAAAAATTAGCTCGAATCATGCTCACATTAATCTGTTGCTGTTTGTGTTACCAATTTTTCAAATTGCTCTGTAAGCTATAGAGTGATCATGCATGCCTTGGATGAAAGTATATGCATCGAATTTATTCACTCCACATGTTTGCAAAATGTACATCTAAGCTATTTTAAAGACTATTTCTTTAGTTTACTTTCTCTGTCGTAATGTAATGTTCACATTTTACTTCCGCTTTTAACGTTGCTGCCAAAAACAGTTAAAATAATAGTAAGAAATGACTTCCACTTTTTAATCGTTGACAAAAACAATAAAAAATAATAGTAATTATAAAAACTTCTGTTCACAAATTTGACGACTTAATTCAGGGGCTTAACCTAAGAGTCATATATTTTGATTTTGGGCCCTTTAAATGTTTCAAATGGTGAAAGCTTAAAAAGGCAGCCTTTAATTTTATTGTGTAAAAGCCTTTTTCTTTTTCCGTTATATACTTGTGCAGAACTGCTTTTAACTTTCTCTCCCTTACAACTTGTAATTAAGAGATGACTATGTTTGTATTCATGAAATATTTTGTATCAGTTGAAGACTAGGTCCCTTTTAAAAGATCTAATTTAAAGAATATTTTTGTTTCTTTTATAGGATTCTGTGATTACATTTTACCTTCAGATCAATATCCATCTGGTTATCCTTTTGATGCTGATGAGCAAAATTTCCCCCTGGATGGCCTAAGGTTCTTAGGCCTTGTGTCCATGATAGACCCTCCTCGAGCTGCAGTGCCTGATGCCGTCGCTAAGTGCCGAAGTGCCGGCATTAAAGTGAGAACTGAAGGATAAAGTATTTCTATGAATTTACAAATGAATTGGCATTAATTCACTCTTTTGTTGGCTTCACACACATTGTCACAGCGATAAAAGTCATCTTTGATTGCAGGCTTGTTCTGCATATAGTAATTTCAAAAAGAGTCCATGCTTTTTTTTTAAATTTTTATGCAAATTTGTAACTTAATATATATTCATGCATTTTTAATGCAATATCCATTCTATGTACAACGACTGTGTGTAATAAGGAAAAGTTTTAGTGTTTTTTTAATTCAGATAAGTCTTTTAAATTAGACCCAAACTTTTTTTTTGCTAGTTTATTACATTTTATTGCAAATTGATGAGGCATTTCATATGAACTAATGTTTTTTTTGATATTTTAGAAATGTAATTAAACATGCCAAATTCATTTTTCAGTGGATTCATTGAAATCATCTAATCAAAACTCATAATTTTAAGTTTAAACTCTTACTTTTTTGACCCCTAACTCCTCCTTAAAAAAATATAAAGATCTGATGGATCAGATCTTTATATTTATTAATGATTGTCTTAATGTGTAATTACTTTAATTTTATTTTTCAATGATCATGAATGTAAGGTTTTTATAGTTTTAATTCTAACAATAAACACCTTAATGCATCTGTTGGTTTTAATTTCTATCTTCTCATAAAAATTGCTTTGTTTTTATTTTAAATCTGAATATTTTATTTTAATGAGATTTTACTGCAATTACAGGTTATAATGGTGACTGGAGATCATCCAATTACTGCCAAAGCCATTGCTAAAGCGGTTGGTATTATTTCTGAAGGAAACGAAACTGTTGAGGATATAGCACAGCGTTTGAACATAGCAATAGATGATGTTAATCCTAGGTATTTTTACTTTTCTCTTTTCAATTTATGAAATTAATCAAAATTAAAAGTTGGTTGCAAATTTTTGTTGATTAAATAAATATATATAATGTTCAATATTAGAAGAAAAAAACAATGCACTAATGCATGTTTTTACAATAGACTTTTAACATAAATATTGCATAATTATGTTTTCTTTCTCAAAATATTATCTTCTCTAAGAATTTTAAATCTTTTCACTTTACTAAGGTTTGAATGATAATCTCAGATTCAGCAGGTTTTTTTATGTATAAGCTTGCCTCTTCCGGTGTTTTCAAATAGCCCTGCCGGGTTGGCAAGGTTTTGGACAGAACGGTAAAAACCACTGTTTAAACCATGGTTTAAACCGTCCTGTCCAAAACCCATGTGTCCTAAACTGTCCAAAACTACATTTTTAGTACAATTTTATATTTTGAACAAATATCAAAAGCACAAAATTATACTTAAAGTATAGACTTCATTTATTTAAACATTTAAATATGTACATAAAAACATATATAAGATTTTCAGCTTATACTAATCAGCTACTTAGAAGTTATTATTCTTCATTAAAAAATGAATTAGTTCTCATAAGTTTATTATTTTATTTTTAATACTAGCTAAACTTCTTTTAAATATAGATGCAAATGAGGGTGTTCAAAAGGTACAATAATCGACTTAAATGCAAAAAATCAGTCTTACAACTAATTAAAAAGATACACAACATTTGAGAATGTTACAGTGATTTAATTATTTCATAAAATATTAGGAATAAATTTAAAAGTAGTACAATTAAAAAAAAATGTGTATATACATATGTACATATTAGTAATCTGGTTCAATTGGTCCTCTTAACATCCGACAGCACATGACCAGTTTAGCTGCCGTATTTACCCCTAAACGATTTCAGGGTTTTGAGTGAATTATGCCAAGGAGTTTTCGGAGTTTTGAGTTACAAATGGAGCTGAAATTATCTGCTTCAAGAGTGTTTTTTGACAGTACTACCAATTCCTATTTTATGAAATTTTTATGCAGTGGAGTTATGAGTAAATTGTTCATTTTTTTAACGTATATTAAAATTACTAATATAATTAAATATTGTCAAATTTTAATTAATTACAACTAATTAACACTAAGAAACTAAGATGTATGTATTATCAATGTTACAGCTAATAGAAATTAGTCAGCTTAAAACCCTTTTGCCATGCTTTAGACAGTTTAAGACACTTTTGGACAGTTTTGGACAGTAAAACCCACCTGTCCTGTCCAAAACCAGTTTTAGACGTCCAAAACCCCAACCCTGAACCCTGCATATTGTATAGCTGAATAGTAATGTTTAAATTTAGGGAACAAAGAAATTTTTCTAAAACAGATTTATTTCTGGACTTGATATAAGTGATCAATAAACAACTGAGATGTGGAAGGGGCAAGTATTTTATCGTAAAGTTATTTAGAAAGTAAGATTTCGAATCTTAAACAGTTCCCTGAAGGAAAAATTAGAGTATGCCAAGTACCTCTCCACTCTGAATTTTTTTTCTGATGATTCAGTTGTATACATTAGTGAATTTAGTTTTGGTGATAGTGATATATGGAAATGGAAAAATTTAAAGGGACAATTTTGAAATGAAAGCATGTTCTGAAAATGTCCCACTTTTCGGTGGTTGATTCATTGTGCGCTGCCCTCGAAAGTGTGCATCCTCCCCACCCCAAAATCTTCTATTTCATATTGAATTTAGAGCATATGTCTGTAAATTTAAATGAATGTTAAATAGTATAAAAATAGTATTATAAAACATAAACAGGGAAATGACATTTGCCAAATTTTACTCTATCAAAAAATTTAGATATAAAATTCATTTATTTATCAAATCTGTGATAAGACCATACTACAAGTTTTTAAAAAATAAAAGGAATTCAGATAACTCATTTAAAAGAATGAAAATCTAACATTGAATTTGAGTATATATCCTATCCTAGAAATTCAGAATTTTTCCTTTTTTTGTCCATAGAAAAGGACTAAAACTAACCATATCCCCCCCTCTAAAAAAATTTGCTGGTTATGTCACTCATAGAGAATCCTGTATTAGTTAAGAACATTTTAGCACAATTCTTAAAGTGTGAAAATAATATTTATATGCTTATTATGAAAAATGCAAAAACATTTTGCTGCACAATAATTGATTTGTACACCAAACTTGTACACTTCCCCATAAACATTTTAAAATGTGAAGCAAACATACGCACAGCTCGGTCACCATTAACTGAGCTGTGGGTGTATTTGCTTCAGTTCTGCCATGCCCTGGCTTATAGGCGATAATAAATAAGTCATCGCATATTTTAAAATGTATTTAAGTGAAATTTAATTTAATTTTGCTTTGAACTAAAGTATTTGTTCATTTCAAAGTGATGCCAAAGCTGCTGTTATCCACGGATCTGAATTACGTGATATGGCGCCTGAACAGATTGATGATATTTTAAGAAATCATACTGAAATTGTTTTTGCACGTACTTCTCCTCAGCAAAAACTGATTATTGTTGAAGGTTGCCAAAGGCAAGGAGCCATTGTTGCTGTTACTGGAGATGGAGTAAATGATTCCCCAGCTTTGAAAAAAGCAGACATTGGTATGTAAACTGATTTATATATTACAGTGGTGATTGTGTTCCGGTATTTTACCGGATTTCCGGTATTATGATTGATTTTGTTATTTGCATGCTCGAAAATACCGGAAATAATATCTTTTTAATCCAGATTTTTTTTTATCCCTTTCTTGAATTTTCGGTGATTATACCTATAATTATTTAATATAGTCATCATTTTGCATTTTCGATGCTTGCTATTCCTTGCTGAAAGGCCATCAAATTACATTTCTTTTTATTTTAATTAAATCATTAAAACAATAGTTTAAAAAAAAAATTCCATGCTCTGTAAGTGTAAAATGTCAAGAACTTAAATGCTTAATCTCTGGCTGAGTTTTATTTTTGTTATATCAGTTTAAGTTTTTCAACCCATACATAACATCTTTAAATAGTATTTCACTTCAGTGTTAATGAGTATGAAATCTTTGACTCTGGTCATATTGTATTAATTAGGAGATTAATAGGTACTACATCTGGATAAATTCTTTTCTAAATTTTCAGTAACAAATGCAACTTTCATTAACTATGTTATATTAATATTTTCGCACAACCAACAGTAATTCTGTTCGACCTTTACTTTATCTTTAAAATATTTTTTGGAGATAATTTGTACAACACAAAAGTAACTTTATTGCTCATGTATAATTTAATTACATGCATGCACAATATTTTGACTAAAAACTATTTGAAACTTTTCGAATATATGAAATGTGTCTTGTTTGTATATGAATGGCAATTTATTATTAAATATGTATAATTATAAAATTCGGCGTGCTTAAGTAACAGGGCCCTTGGTTAAAAAAAAATGTTGCAAGCGCCCCCCCCCCCCCCCCGACACACGCACATTTTCTCTTTAAAACTTTCAGGTATTTTTTCATGAACTCACAATCACCCCTGATATTAGTTGAATGTTGTTCATTCAAACTTGCTTAAATCGAACTACTGCGAAAATGAACTACATTTCTAATTCCTTTCCCATTGTTTGTCTGATAAAGACTAACTAAAGAAAAATTTGCTGTACAAATCTCTTGCGATTTGTTTCAATGAAGTGTGACTGTGTTAAATAAATTGGTGTGAAAAAGGAATTATCATCCCCATACAAAATGGTTCTTTTAACTTTGCTGCTCTATGCAAAGTTTACAAAATGTTTCTTAATTTGTTTCAGTTACAATTGACTCAAACCTTTTGTACTAAAAGCTTTTTTTATCAATGTCAGTCTGGTTTCAGGAAATGAACTGTAAATGCCTTTAGAAATTGTTGCTATTTCACATTTAATCCAGTACTGTACTTCTTTTAAGAGAAAGATCAACTGATCACAGTTGTAATCAAACCTTTTAACCACAGAATTCTTAGTGCTTCTCATTTGCTTCAATGAATCCCATTTTTATTAAAGACTACACGACAACGCATTAATGTTCTGGAAGTCAATGCTAATCATTCGTTATCATAATTTCTTTCTCCTATATAAAAGAAACTTGGGAAGGAAATTTGATTTTTGATCATAACAACCAAATTTCCTGAAAATCATTTTTTAATAAGTAGAATTTTGGGGAAATTCCTACAGTAGAAAATTCATGATTGCAAAAATGAAGCCTTTTTCATAAACGAGTAAATTAAGGTTTTCTGTGGTACATGCTTATTTCATGTTCCTCCTTTTATTTCATAGCAACTGTGTTGCAATGTTCCTGATTTTTCTCTGTATTTCCTAAATGCTTACAAAGAGAGACATAATGTACACAAAGGAAAACAAACTTATGCCTCTTTTGAAATATTTTTTAAACTTATTAGTTTCTTTTATGAAGTAAATTTTTTGACTTGACAAAAGAACAATAGTAATCTCAATTTCCAAACTTCAAATTCTAACTAATTTCTGAATGCTGAATTTAGAGTCCTATTTTAGTCTCTAAGGTCTTTTTAGTCTCTTAGGTCTAATTTAAGAAACCTTTACTTATAAAGCAGTGAATAATTGCCCCTAAGCAAGGGCTAAGGCAGAAACATGCAATACACCGCCAACTCGTTGAATTGAAATAAACGAGTTGGTGGTGTATTGCATGTTCCTCTACTTATGTTTTAAAAATCTGTTTTACGCTTAAATTTTTGTCTTTAAATGAATTCATTTTAAGTCTCTTGAATTTTACACTTAAATCCCCTATTTTTTATCTCTCAATACTGGAAGCCATGCTATGCTCCTTATTCTCCACTTACAAAATCTGCTTTTGTTTGGAAGAGTTAAGAGTAAGTAGGTCATACAAAGTCGGACCACAGATGAGATGAAAAGGCCAACATCCCTCTCAAAAATGATTTGGGTCATTCCAAAGTTTGCTGTATACATTAGACTTGGTTTAACCATCAATATTGAGAATAATTCATCATATTAAATATGTAAAATAGTGATGCCCACGGAACATATATTTAATATCTGCATATGTAGCTCTCAACTCATTGGGAAATTTATAAATTATGTTGTAGGTGCATAGATCATATGAATGATTAGGAGAAAGTCTTTAAATTAAAAATTGTAAAAAAAATTTCTGTTTTCAATTATTGACATGATTGATTTTTCTAGGCGTTGCCATGGGTATTGCTGGAAGTGATGTTAGTAAACAAGCTGCAGATATGATCTTATTAGATGATAATTTTGCTTCAATTGTAACTGGAGTTGAAGAAGGTTAGTATGATGTGACTAAGATAGATATAATGTACATATTTATATTTTTTGTGTTACTATTACTAACCCATTTATGCCCAGTAGCCTAAAGACGGGACGCTTGTTAGTAACTGCATACAAAAACCTGTAATGGGTATATCATTTTACTAATGCTGTTTTTCACAAGTTAAATAGTCCTTCTTGAGAAAACCAGTTAGAGCCACTATTTGGACATCAGAGTTTATTTATTGACAGCTATTTTCAGACAAATCAGTCAAGCAACGATCCACAGAAAGTAAGTTTTTTTTTGCGAACTTATTTTTCATAAAACTAAACTATTTTAAAATGATTTGTTCAAAATTGATCAGAGACGCCTTCTGTAATGTTACTTTGCAAAAGTAAAGTCAAGTAAGGTCGTATTTTGCTCACATATCTGCAAAATATCCCACAAACAGGACGTTAAATAACTTAATAAATATGGCAACGGCAAACTATTTTAAGCCTAAAATGTATGTAAACCATTCCAAGTAAGAGTTTTAAGCAGATAAAATTGAAAAAAATTGTTAAAAAACTTGGGCATAAATGGGTTAATAGTATAAAAGCTTTTTCTTAGAGTAATGGAAAAAGGTACTTTAGTTTTAATTTTTAGCGTATAGTAAAGAAATAAATACCTGGAGCAAGTTATTAAATCTTACTTGCTAAAATAAGCAAGAAGGTTGAAAAATATTTTTTCAGTGCAAAAATTTGTGAGCTTATAGATGTAACAATACTCAGTAAAGGGATGGTGTTGTTTGTCAAATTTCCTAAGTTCACATCGCTTTGCGCTGAAAAATATGTGCCTAGAAATCCCAAAAACACGTGTCTGCAGGTTTTTTGAATATATATATATATTTTTTTTTTTTTGTATATCCTCTCCCTTCATTTTTGCATTTGTTAGGTTTTATTTTTAAATTGGTATTGAATTTTTATATATCCTGCTTTAGTGTTTTATTTTTGCAGTTCCCATTCATTCTTATCGTTTATTTTTTCTCCTAGATTTTACTAAAGTACTTCTTAAAAGCTTTGAAGAATGGTTTTCATTGAAAACTTCCTTTCTAATTGAAGAGCTTATGTTTTTATACTATAAATACTTTTAATGTTGAATCCTGCATTTAAAGACTTCATTTTAAAACTTTGAAAAGAATGTTGGGTTTAAATTTAAAATGTGTGATGTTTTAGTCATTTTGTTTTATATTAAAGTTGTAGAGAATAAAAGCATAAACTTTTTTCTAGGTCGTTTAATTTTTGATAACTTGAAGAAATCAATCGCATATACATTAACTAGCAATATTCCTGAAATTTCACCATTTTTGCTATTCATATTGGCCGATATACCTCTTCCTCTTGGTACTGTGACCATCCTTTGCATTGATTTAGGAACAGATATGGTAAGTAGTTTTAAGTTGGAAATACATTCAATGATATTTCTATAGTGAGTTTGTATCAAAAGGTTCGAAAATGGACTTTTACATGTAGATTATTTTAACTCTAATAAATCGTCAATTCTTTAAACCAAAAATTTAAAGCTTCTGTTTAAAATACACGAATGAAATCTTTATTTATTTTATCTAATAAGTTATAAATAATAATTGTAATAAAGTTGTAATTTATTTAAGTTCTGTGGCGTACTTCTTTGCTCTGAAATGCCAAATTAAGTTTGGTAGTAAGGCTAAATGCCACACAATTGAAGTCATAAGGGTTATTTGTTTTGCCTTAGTTATACTAATTTTTATGTAGATGAAGCTCTGTATTACATTATATATTAACCAAATTGTACGCTCATGTACCACAACTATAATTATACTTTCTAAACATATCTGTAATAAATTAAAGTGCAGCAGTAATATAAATTGATTGTGTTGGCTTATTCCAAAAACACAATGTAAAAGGTCTTGCTTGCAACTGTGTACAATTAGTACGTGGTCTGACCTGAAAGTAATGTCATTGAGTCTATTGCAAGACATTTATTGATCTGTCAGTTGGAATAAATATAAAGTGTTCAAAATATATTCTCCCTGAGTCACTGTATGGATTTCAGATATATTTCCGACCATCGAGAGAGTAAAAACTGGCTAAAGGGACATTTTTACAGCTGTGTCCGTGCAGTCAACATATGGCTTTGAATCTAGAACGAACTTTAGAAGTCCACCAAGTTTCTGCTTCATATTTAATGCACGGTCATAGTAGTTCTTTTAAATCCTAAAACGGCAAGTCTATGCATACTAGAACATCTTTTAATATGTTGAATAGCTTCTTAGCTTTAAAATTTAGAAATAAAGTTAGACCTACTAATGACAAAAACTTCACGACTATTATTAACACTCCTTAACTAAGAAAAAACTTTTCCTCAAGTCACTCTCCCTAAAAGAAGACAGAAATAATTCTCCCCCCCCCCCCCCCCCAAGCCGCATGCAATTGGCGGTAGTGCTCTGGAAAAGCCCATTTTGAAACCTTTGTACGCATTTCAATTTTTGGGTCAATGCCTTTTAATCTACTCACTGACATTACTTTCTAGACAAACTATGTATGTTTTAACATGGATACTGGGAGAGTTTTGAGTGCATTATGGTGTCATTATAGTGATCATGTAAGACTTTCTGTCCAAGTTGAAGATGACTGATCAGCTCACTTAAGACACACGAAAACTGGATTATTCCTGTTTTTTCAAGAAAATGACATGTATTTTTCCACTAAATGCTTTGGGGTTTATTCGATTCTCATTTAGTGTTATTTAAATGATTTTCCAAATTTTATATTAAAAATTGAAGTATGTTAAATGGCCAGCTTTAGGAAGTACTGAATTTATATGTATATTTATTCATATATATATAATAAACAACCTTGAAAATCAAAATAGTTTTGTAGTTAGATATGACTTGAAAATATCTTGTTATATTAATGTTGCTTATATTGCTTTTTCAACTAACAGTTCAGGAAGAGAACACCTTTGAGTTATGCACTAACATTTAAAACAATTAACTAAACTGTCTTTCTTTTCTGATGCATGTTTTATACGTTTCCTTCTTTCTGTTTATAATGTTTGTAAGAGAACTATTTCTCTTTCTCTGCATGTCTGTTGTACTTTCTCTCTGCTCCTAACTGTGTGACTTCCTTCAACGCCAACAGGTACCAGCAATTTCTCTGGCATATGAACATGCTGAATCTGATATCATGAAAAGGAGACCTCGTGATCCAAAACATGATAAATTAGTTAATGAGAGGTAATTTTGCAGATGAAGTTGCATTATAAGCAAGTGCATGTTTAGCCATATTGGACACTTGCTTTTTTTTTCATTTATATATTTATGTGCTCAGGTATTTTATGCTATGCATGACTTAAGTGATACACTTCATTGCTGCGTTAATCTTCTAAACTTTATAACCTGTTGCATCTATGAGCTTTTTCTGTTTTTCCCTTTTTAATTGCATGCATTTATTCTACTTGCCAAATTTTCTAATTTAAATCTTTAATTTTAAAATGGTAGATCAGATATTATAGTGACATAGTATGGTTTGGGATATTTTTAATGTGTCATTACTGAAATAATCGGTTTTACTAATTTTTTTCCTTATATTAGAGATTTGCTTTTTTTAAAGATTTTTCTCCCCTTTTTCCACAGTTTCCACAGTTTACTAATTTTTTGAAGTTAATTATAATGTATTTACTAATTCGGTATAAGTGCAGCAATAGTAAACAGCACATGCTGTTTGATAAAGTCCCATCTTGTTTTAAATCTTTTCATTGTGAACTAAAATCCTTTTTGTTTAAATACTCGCATTGTAGCATTTCAATTCAATAACTTGACATCAGTAATGTACACAACGCTTGAAAACTAGAGGGGAAAACTTAATGAGGAACTACTTAATAGTTTATTTGTATCAATTTTATATAGCAGGCACAAATGCAGTCTTTCTTTTTTGGCTGCTAAATTAAGTAGTGCTAAATTACTTTTTTATGAAACTAAACTGAGGAAAATATCTTCTGAGATGAAAATTTAAAATATTAAGTACAGTAGCAGTTCTTAAAAGCTTTCTCTTCTCTATCCATATTGTTTCAGAATTTGTTCATTTTACGGTGCGGTGAACCCCTTTTGACAAATTTTGGAAAAAGTGTCTACCTGTCAGTGTTTGTAACTGTGAAAACAAATTTTTGTGGCTGTTTTTAATTTTAAATGTAATGCATGAAATCAAATGAATTTCGGTACACTTATATGCCTTCATGTAAATTTGCTGGTTATTTTTTTGCTGCAAATCAATTTTAAGGGTCATGGCCCAATCGAGTTTTTTTCTCTCTTTTAAAAATTTTATTTTGATTTTCAAATATTTTATTTTAGTTAAGATTTTGACATTTGGAAAAGATATTAATCTATTATCAACATATAATTATAACAACAATAAAGAAATGGCTTTAGAATTTATATAATTTTGGTTACTTAAAATAATGAAAGTATTTTAAGCAGACTACAGAAAATTAAGAATGTCTTCTGCAATGGTGTAGATTCATGGCATATCATAAAATGCAGCAAAAATTTTGCACCACTTTTGTGAAAGGGATCCTCACAGTTTTCTAATTTTAGGATGATACTTTGTCCTTAATTAACAAGCATATTCTATCCTAATTAATTAGATATTTAGCCACAGGGTCTCCTATTTGTCTCTCTTTATCATATTTATCACTAGATTTATATTTAACTTTATACTCATACACATAGAAAAAAATCTGTTACTGTAAAATCCCCAAAGTAACTCCTCCATCAATTATGAAATATGTGGCATAATATATTAATATTATGCCAAAGAAGAAATAATTTCACAAACTAGTAATTTAATCTATTACAAGTAATTTTTACCAAACAGTCCATCACATTCTAAGGGATTGGACTTAGGTAGGTATAACGGGTAGTACTTAATGCATTTTGAAAAAAATTTAGCCCAGCTTTTGGTCAAAGGCTATATAATAGTTTTGAATTTTTTCATTTATTTTCAATTAATAAAATTTGAAAGTAAATGTGGCATTTTATTGATTTTATATTTTCGCAACGTTATTACTTTTAGACAGTCTTTGATTGCAAAGTTTAATCTGTCAGAAAATAATACATTATCACCTTCATTAAATACTAATTATCTGTACATATGGTGTGGGAGAGGGGGATTTTCAGGGACGTCATTTCAAGTTTTTCCAGGGGGGTAAAGGGTAAAAACACAATACAATTTCACCAAAAAACAACAAAAACCATGCCCACTTATATGTAAATACATTGATTTCTCAAAGTCGGGTGGGTGGGGGGGGCTTCCCCATCCCTCGACTTTGACGGGGATCTTTTACAAATTTTAAATATCTGTCAATAACTCCAATGTTTAGCCTAAATTAGTAGAATTGTATCTGCAATCTTGGTTGAAAAGCGCTGGATTTTTTAAAGTTTACTGTTAGCTCAAAGGGAATCATTTCAAATTATAATATTATAATTATCAATTACATTAAAACTTTTTTTAATTGTTTTAATAAAAAGATATTTGTTGTGGTAAGTGTGTGACTTTTATTTTGTCTATTTTAAAATTGCCTCGGAATAAAAATTTCATAAGAATTTTAGTAATTTCTAATATTTTGCATTCAAATTATTTTTAGTATGCAATTCATAGTTTTTTAAATTGTTAAAAACTTTTAGTTTTGCATGCATAAAATGTATTTTTTATTTGCATGTTGTAGTAGATTTCAAATTGTGACCATGCTTTAACCCATACATTACAATGAGAGAAAAGTAAGAAAAGACGCAGCAGTGAAGATGCATTATTTTTCTTGTTAGCAAATTTTGCATTTTCTGTTTTGCTTATCTTCAACATCTTACATTTAAATGCTACACATAAAATATTTCTGTAGCTCAATATATGCTCTAAAGTTATATATGTTATTCATGTTTTCTTGAATGTCTGTCAATGATGTATGTATGTGTGTGCGCTTGAATCAGTTTCTCTCTAAATTAGAATGTTGTCATTTCAACATCTAAATTAATGTGTTGTTGAACTCTGCAATAAATAAAATGTATTTTCACAAACTTAAATTTATTGAAAAATAGATTTTTTGCAAAATTGCCTTTTAAACTGTAGCTTTTTATTAGAATTTGTGTATTTCTTTCTTAGTTGAATACTTCTTGTGCTCGTGTAGTTGAACAAGATGTCAATAAACTGAAAAAAAAAGGAAATTTTATCAGCTTTTGGAAGCATTTTTCCTGAGATGTAATGCTTATAAGGTTTAAAATTAATTTTTTTTTTCATTCCGATGGTACAATTTTATTTACTATAATTTCTGAGTTTTCATTGTTGTAATTAATAAAAATAATTATTTTTTATTAATACACATTTTCCAAAGCATATGAATTATTCAGTATAAGAAATATGAACTAATTAACTAAATCGAAATGAAGTGCTTGTATTAACGTACTAGGAAGTTAATTTGTTTTGGTGTTTATTAATTTATTGATAGATGTTCTACATTGTTTTCCCTTTTTCTTGGTTTGCTTTTGAGTCACATATTGATAAGAGTTATTAGGTTGATTTTATTTTAACACCCATAAAACTTTTCATTTCATTTATATACTAATTTTCTGGGATATCAGAAGCGTGTAACGAAGTTGGAACTTCGGTGTATTATTATCCTTGCATGCTGAAAGCATTATGTACTGAAGATGAAAGCTACAAAATAATTCTTGAAAGGACTATTTTTTCTTTTGTCAAAAAGCATTGAATTTCACTTAGAATCTGATGTACTGAACACATTTCAGAAATGTACATGAGTTGATGTGCATGTTCCATTCATTACGACTGCCTACTAGATTGCAAGGCAAGTTGCTTTTACATCTACAGGGTGCCCACAAATAACTGACGGTTCAAAAACAAATTATTACTGTAATACAAATTTTTCTATGATGATAAAATAAATGTTAAATGACAGTAACATCATTGTTAATCAATGTTTAAGTAATGGTTTCTATTCTCGCGCCTTTAACTGTAACCACAGAAGGCAATCTTTTTGGAAAGGCTTCTGCAGCGGCACTCTTTCACGGGCACATTTTATGAATTTTTTTATTTGTATACTTTGCTTTTTCCACTACTATGCCTTACTTCTACACTACCTGTTTTTTTAAACAATTTTTAAGTTCTTTCAATTAATCTCTTTGATGCATTTAAATACTTCAATTCTTAAAAAAAACGTTACGTTTTAAAGGCAATTTTATAATTAAACGGCGTTTAGTATGCATCTTGATAATGCAAAGAATGAAACTGATTTCAATTCAAGGAATCGTCTGCACTATTGCTCATAGAATTAATAAACTAAATCTATTACGTGTTGTCAACAGTAAAAAACATCTTGAATGTAAATTATGCACCAATAAATTTTGCCGTCAGTTATTTCTGGGCACCCTGTATATTTAATTTCAACTTAGTATAAATAGTATAAATATGCTTAGTATAATAACCTGCTATGTCTTTGACTAAAAGTACAAAGTGCAGCATAGGGTTGAGCAATATTTGTTTTGATCCTAAACGGGCCTCTTTATTTTATATAAAATTTCTATATAAATTTTTTCGATTTTTCAATGTGTATAGTCGAGCAAATTAGAACCAGAGGGGACGGGATTCAATTGTGTAAATTTATCAAAATGAAAGATGTTAGGGGGTTAAATTTTTGCACAGGAAGCAGGACAAGGAGTCATTTTAAATCTCAGCCTAACCTGGAAATTGGGAAAAATTATTTTAACTGGGTAGTGGGAACTTGGAATAGTTTAACGGAAGAGGTGGTAAGGGTCTATAATTTGACTAGGACCAGCCCAGTTGGACCCAGAGCTTCTTGCTGGTCATTGCATTTGTATTTGTATATAACATTTGATTTTTACTTCTACTGATTGAGGATTTTTTACCTATTAATTCAAGTAAATATGTTTTTAATGTTGTAGTCATGTTTTGTGTTACCTATTTGTTGTTTTTTTTAAACCTGTCAAGTTTCAAATCTTCACAGCAAATATGTCAAATTTGCAATAATTTTCTTCTGAAATAATGGAATTCCAAAAAAAACGCACCACTTTAATCTGCAAAAAAATAAATCTTCATAAATTCAGTATCAGTCAAAAAAAAAAACTAAAAAATCGCTGTTTGCTTTTGGTGTAATATATTGGGTTAAACCATGTGTCCCAAATCTCTTTTTGAGATACTTGGTTTGCTTGAGTACTTGAATAGCACGTTGCTTCACCATCCCAACAGGTTCCAGCAATCTCTCTTGCTTATGAAACAGCAGAAAGTGACATCATGAAGCGACAGCCGAGAAATCCGAGAAAGGACAAATTAGTAAATGAGCGGTAAGTTCTTTTGCACAGAAAACTCCAGGTGATGGAATTATTAAATTCTGAATTACTCTTTTGTCTCGCAATTTTTTTTCACCTGTCGCTTGAAAACATTTCTTTGGAGTTTCGATTGGTGTTCCTATATTTGAATTCAGCTGAGTGTGCTTGAAGATGTGTGAATGTCATGTAAGATATATTTTTGCATTCTTCTTATAAGTGCTAATTTTCTCTTCTCTTACAGCTTCTGAAATTATGGCCTATTGTTTTAGAAATGCCGCTATGATTACAGACATTTATTAAAACACAATAGTGTAATTCTTATTACATTGCAGTTAGTAGTGTAATGGAGTTTTTTTTTTTGGTTAATTATGTATTAACAAAGCACCTATTTCTTGCCTAAAATATTCTAAATAAAATAATTTTCCAAAAATAATAATTTTCTTTTTTAATCTTTATAAAAAATCTAGATAATCATAAAATTTAAAATTCTCCTACATCTTTCCTTTTTTTGTTAAGTAAAAAAAAATACTTCAAACCCATTGCACAGTTTTTCATTTTAAAACCATATTAATTCCTGTAGTCATGTAAAATAGTGAAAAATTTTGGAAAATAATAATATTCAGAGATACGAACTCAATAGAGCTACGTATACTTTACATTGAAAAATGAAGGGCTCGGGCGTAAATAGTGGTATCTGACAAAATTGTAAAACTCGAATCATTTGGTGAAAACATTGGTATGTGAGCATATGAACAGAAATATTACAGGGTTTAAGGATAAACACATCCCTTAATAATGTACCTACACACATGCACTTTGTTATTAAAATCAAAATACTTCCTACTGTAATTTTTCGGAACTATCACGAGCCATACCTTTGATTTTAAAAATGCAGTTACCATTATTTGCATCCAAGCTCTTCAAATATTTCAAACCAAGAATTTCACAAAAGCTCAAAGCTTTAAATAAATAATCCATAAAACACTTCAATAAAAACCACCACTGTTGTAGTCTTTCATTGTCAACCTTTGGCCAATGCCTTAACATTTTTAACTGTATTGAAAATGTATAATTTTTTAACGCTGTTGATTTTGGGTTATAGATGCCTTACAAAGCAAAGGTAACATTTTTTGCTACATGAATCTGTTTCAAATCAACAGGAAGTTAATGATTAACTATTTTACCTAGTCTTTTAAAAGAAAGTACTGCATCCATTATGAATACATAATATGCAATCACTTAGAAAAATAATATTTTGAATACTAGATTTACAGATGTCTAGATATAGTTAACTTGGCTGATGCTGCAGTAGCACAAATAGTTTGCCAATGCCTGTAGTATTAATGTGTGGACCTCTCACATACACACACACACATATAAATGAGTGAGAGAGGTCATACATAATTCCAACACTTACTATTGCAAAAATGAATAATTTTGTATTGTAAACATGTTAAATTTTGCTTTTTTTGTAGCTACCAAGTTCTAAAAAAATTACAGACTCTTTTTCTTTTTTGGTAGGAAACAATAGTTTTATAATCTTTACATTGATGAATATTATTATAAATAAAGCTCCAAAAGATCTCTAACAAAAATTTCTCTGACTGGATTCTAAGAGAAAAGGTACATCATAAAAGTTGATTGAAGGTTTATGCTGTTGCTTTTGACGGTTTAGTCAATTCAATACTGTGCATTAATTTGTTTTCTACAAATCTTAAAATTTCTCAATATCCCTTTTTAATAATCAGCTATGCCGTTCTTTCATTGTATTTAAATAGATTTTGCCTAAATTCTGGAATTTTGTAACTCTAATGCTTTTTGCATTCAAAGTAGTGCAATGGGCTTTAATTTCAGATGCTGTATTTTAATGTTGCTGTTTTTAGAAAACTTTTCATCAATTCAGTCTTAGGGTGCTTTTGTACTGGTACTTTTAAGGAATATAACTAAAAATCTCATCTATCTTTAATTTCTTTTAAGGCTAATATCTATGTCCTATGGACAGATAGGCATGATGCAAGCTGCTGCGGGATTTTTTGTATATTTTGTAATTATGAGTGAGAATGGTTTCTGGCCAAACAGATTACTAGGACTTCGTGAAGAATGGGATTCTGCAGCTGTGAATGATTTAACAGATTCATATAATCAAGAATGGGTAAGAAAGGATCATTTATTATTTCAGAGACTTATTCCAGTTTTTGAGAATAGGAAATATTTATTATTAATTTTACCAAAGGTTTTCATCTTACTTTGTGTTGGAACAGATACTTCTAAAAAATGTTTTTCCTTCTCTTATTGAAGATAGAAGAGTGTATTGATGTTGAGTTTTTCATGAACTTGATTTTCAAAAATGTACTCTGTGTTAGTAGAACTAAACCTTTAATTATTTTCTAAAACAAACTTTTTTTCTCCCTTTATTTTGAAAATATAACCAAGAAAAGTTGAGTAAAGAATTTTAAGGATAGATTAACAAGTAGGATGGATTTTGGTTTGATGAAAATGGCTTGAATGAAAATAAAGTACAGAAAAGAATTTGTTACTTTTGATGGAAAGAGAAAATAATTTTGAAATAATTGTTTTTCTATCTCCTTAAAAAATACACCAAAATCTTCAATGATATTTTTCTCCATTGTTAAAGTCATACACTTATTATTCAATTTGTTGTATTTTTGTTATTGAATTTTTTCCAAGTATGGGATTGTGGAATCCAAAATATTTTCTGTTTTTACCTCAATCTTGGAAGTATCATTCAGGATTCTAGATCCAACATTTGGTTCCTTTTCTGCATGACTGCTCTTGGAAGTGCCCTTTGAGAGCTATTTAAAAGCATTGTACAGAACAAAAGTGTATTGCTAAAAAACTGTTGCAGTACTGATGATTCATTTTTTTTTTTTTTTTTTTTTTAAATCTTTGCTTTAGTATGAAGTTTTTTTTTTCTTAGGTGATAGTTTTTGCTTTTCAATCGCAAG
Source organism: Uloborus plumipes (assembly GCA_038373865.1). Taxonomy (NCBI): domain Eukaryota; kingdom Metazoa; phylum Arthropoda; class Arachnida; order Araneae; family Uloboridae; genus Uloborus; species Uloborus plumipes. Next base: position 21,679 of record JAXGGA010011732.1, on the reverse strand, counting down.
GGCGGATATGGGGGGGGGGGGGGCGATCGCCCCTCCCTTGAGGGACTCTCCCTCAGCAAATTTTCAACATTGAAGTTCAAAAATACATTTGTGGACTATTTTTGATGTTAGGGATAGGAAGAATTGGTGTTTTTTTCCGGAAACGTTTCAAAATTGAGGACCAAAACATTTGCGGTCAACATTTGTGAACTAGGACATGTAGTCCTAAGGGTAAGAAAAAAAAAATCGCCCCTCCCTTGAAACATTTCTGGATCCGCACTTGTTCAATCGTTTGACATTAAAGTTTTTGATGGTGAAGTTATGCTGTTGATGAGATTCAAAGCAAGGCATTAGTCCTCATTAATTTTCTGAAAAACAGGTTTTTTTGTGGAATAATTGTTAGAAATAGTCCGCAATAGTTCACAATACTTGAAAATATGTGTACAAATCAATATTTTAATTAAAATTTGAGCATTTATCTATTTTAATGTATAGAATGCAATAAATTTATCTAAATATGTAATTTAATCATTGAAATTTTTCATTTATCTGCCTAGACCTACAAAGATAGAAAAACATTAGAGTACACTTGTCATACAGCATTTTTTGTGTCTATTGTGATAGTACAGTGGGCTGATTTAATCATCTGTAAAACCAGGAGAAATTCCATTCTCCATCAGGGAATGAGGTATGCAATCATTTTGATTATATAGTAGTTTTAAATTATCAATAGATTTCAAGCAGCAAAATATGTTGGTTGTTGGTTTTCTTGTTTAATGTTACTGTAGGTTTAAAATTATAGTTCAATTAATAATTTGCAATTTCACATTCAATTTTTATGTTTTACTTTTTATGCTATCAGTCGAGCTCATCTTTGAAATGAAATGAAAGAAAAGTGGCTCAACCAAACAAAGCACTGCTGCTCGACTTTGCTCAGGATATAATTGTAACATGTCCATTTAGATAAAAAGAAAGTAGTTTATAAGTCAGCCATGTTGTATAAAGTAGAAGTTCCAGAACTTGTTAATGAAAAGGGTTATGCTTCCCTCCTATTGGCAATCTACAGCACTTTCAACCATAGGATGAAGAAAATCTTTAAATGTGTATATTCTATAGTATTGTGTTAAATAGTGAAATGCTTATTAAAGTCAGAAATGAGATTTAGTGTGATCATTTGGCTTGATATCGGAACTGGTAGTTTGATTTTGCATATATTTCCAATGTAACAGTAAAATGCTGAAAAGGGAAAGCACATATTATAATATATATTTTTCAGATATTTAACATGAACAGTAGGGTGGGGCGAAAAATAAAAAGTTTTTCAGATCAACTGCTAATAGCTGCCAAAAGTTGTCTTTGGTGATAGTTAGCTTTTGCGCAAAATTTGAGAAAAATCGGTTAATATCTTCAGGGGGTGCTGCGATCGCAAAGTTTTACCATAGCTTTGTTATGGATTTTATGGTTAAAATATCAAAAACATTGCCTTCAGCTAGTCTCTTTGAATTTTTTTTACTCAAAAGATGTTTTCATGCATTAAAAGCATATGAAATGACTCACAAACATTATTTTATATTATGAATTTATATTTTAAAAAAATCACTTTTTTTCACATTTTTGTTTCTTTTGAAATGCTTGAAATATAAATATATCATATAAAATAATTTTTTGTGAGTTATTTTATATGCTTTGAATGCATGAATATATCTTATGAGTAAAAAAATGCAATGAGATTAGCTAACGGCATTGTTTTTCATATTTTAACCATAAAATCCCGATAAAAGCTATGATAAAACTTTGCGATCGCAGCGCCCCCTGAAGATATTAACCGATTTGAAGGCTAAAGCTTTATCCTTCAAATTTCGAGTTGGGCCGCGTCATAGTTTGCGGACGCTCGCTGGTAAGATAAATTCATTTTGTCTACCAGTTTGTTGGCTATATTAGCTACAATAAGAGGATTTTTGCCTCCGCCTCGATCATTGGCTATTCCTAACTGAGGAGCCCATAATAAGGGCGAAACTGCAGTCTTAAGATGCTATATGATCGAGCTGTGGGTGCATTTGCTACAGTTCTGCCTCAGCCCTGGCTTATGGGCGGTAACTCATTGCATATTAGAAGTTGATCTGAAAAACTTTTTATTTTTCGCCCCACCCTAATGATGTATCCAAATGTTTCAAAGATAAAATTGTGATCCTGAAAATTATGCTGTTTTTTTTTTATTAAACTTTGCTGTAGCGTTCAATAGTTGTAATGCATTTCAATTACTTATTAAACGTACAACCCTATTGAAGTTGAATACAATAGTCTTTAAAAAGAGCAGTTAGAAAATATTTTAAGCAAACTTTCCAAGAGTTATTTGCAGAATACCTGATAGGTTACCCATATGTAGTTTGATCACATTAATGGATGCAGTGATATATTTCCCTGTTCAAACTATTTGTTATTTATTTATTTTATTGTTGTGCCACTTTGACCTTACTTTGTTTTATTCATTTATTTCGAAACGCTTTGGATCCTACAACATTTTGTGAAATCATCTTCCTTTTGATCATAATTAAACTACATTCTCCAAAATCAGCTGTAGCTCCTAGTTTTTTTTTTTTTTTTCCTAATCTGGAGAACAAAAACCTTGATCATGTATCAAGATTATTGCTGCTTGTTAACATGATTTCATTATTTTGATATGTTACGACATTGTTTTTCCTCTGTTGTTAAAATTGTTGCATATTAAAAACTTTTATCTTCCCTTTAGAAATCATGTTTTGAATTTTGGACTTGTGTTTGAAACTGCCCTTGCAGCATTTCTTTGTTACACACCAGGCATGGACAAAGGTCTTAGGATGTATCCACTTAAGTAAGTTAATTTTTTTTTTTTTCAGTCTGTAATTAAACTCCAGAAGATTCAAGTGCATAAAAGTTTGTTAACTGAAATCTTTCGATAGTCTTTTTTTGCAATAAAATGTGAAATTATGAAATATATATATTTTTTAAGTTTAAAATTTCTTATGCCACCAAATGTTTGTCTATTTCAAATTTTCAACATTAATATTTTTCAACAAATTTCAGTAATATATCTGTAACTGTTCTTTAAGTATTATATATATTTTTTCTTTTTGTCACAAATGTCACTAGGTAGCTACTTCTAACTGCAGTTGACTGTGCTTTTGCTATTACTGAGCTAACCTACTTTCTGTTATTCGCAGTGTTTGCTTCTTACATAGTCATGAACTACATTGTTGTAAACTCTCTTCCAAAGCATATACAGGGTGTCCACTCCAATCGTGGACCAATAGCTAATTTCTAAACCGTTAGAGATAAGCATATAGTTCATTTGGGAAAACATCTCCAAATTATGAAAGGAATTTTGTGTCTATTCAATGTTTTTCAAAAAATCAAATTTTGAAAGAGTTACGAAATTTAAATTTTTATACAGCCCCCCAATCCTATCAATCATATTTAGTAAAACATTCTTGACACTGTAACGTTTAAAACTAAAAAAAAAATCACTCTTCTACGACAAAAATTGACCGAGTTATGACGTTTTGAAAAATCAAGATTTTGAAGGATTTCGCATACGGTCCCTTAAGCGATCTCTCGATGACGTCATGAAACAATGCAAAATCTTGATTTTTCAAAATGTCATAACTCGGTCAATTTTTGTCGTAGAAGAGTGATTTTTTTTTAGTTTTAGTTTTAAACGTTACAGTGTCAAGAATGTTTTACTAAATATGATTGATAGGACTGGGGGGCTGTATAAAAATTTAAATTTCGTAACTCTTTCAAAATTTGATTTTTTGAAAAACATTGAATAGACACAAAATTCCTTTCATAATTTGGAGATTTTTTCCCAAATAAACTATATGCTTATCTCTAACGGTTTAGAAATTAGCTATTGGTCCACGATTGGAGTGGACACCCTGTATATTAACTGAATACAAAACAGTTGAATCTTGTTGTAACGAACTTCAAGGGGACCTTTAAAATCGATCAATTTTTAAGCAACAATTAGTGGGACAGGGATTTATTCTAATCGTGTTCGTATTAACAAAATTCAACTGTATTTGTAATATTTTTTTGTCCTTTGACTTAATCGTTCTTATTTATTACAGGTTCAACTGGTGGTTTCCAGCATTACCATTTTCCATACTAATATTCGTTTATGATGAAGTTAGGAGATATATTCTCCGTCGAAACCCAGGTGGCTGGGTTGAACTAGAAACTTATTATTGACCTGCTTTTACTGTGTTAAAGGCAATTCCACAGGTTTCTAGTTTCAAATTTAGTTATAACAAAAATGGAGGAGCTAACGAACTCGGACGTGATATGGGTACCAAGCTCCTGGAAACCTGTAAAACTGTAAGAATTTCTATGAAAGTGTTAACGAGAGGACTCTTGTGATTCGTCATGTGTTGGGACTGTCTTGAAGGGGGAAAATTGTAAATTTACCTTAACTATTTTAAATAGTAGAAAAAGAAAATATAATAGGAAAACAATTCAATCATATATGAAATTAATATTTGTGAACACTTTACTACTTGTAACATTTTATCTGCATTATACCGAGTTTATGGGTAAGCAAAATGCTTTAAATTTATTAGTGATGCTGCCAAATTATACTGTAGATTCCATTTTGTAATTTTTTTTCCCTTTTATAGCTTTTATTTTTTAATTTTTTATGCTTATATTATGTAGAGTACCATTTCAATGCTTTGTTATTTGAGGTGGTTTAGTATTTTGTAAACTTTATTATTGCATATATTAATTACTTGAAAAATATGTGTGCAGCTTATATTTGCCAATCATTGGATCTGACTTTAAGATTATACACATTTTCAAATTCACTATTCTAGTTATCCTAAATCTTATATCTTTTTATATTTATCTATACACACTCTCTCTACAGCTCAAATCAATGAACACATGTCAATTGCTAACTTTGAACAAAATCTAGCATCAAATCATGTTAAAAGTATACTATGTGGGCACAAGTGAAATTATATTAGCTTATTTGGAAATCAATTTTGGAATTTTCTGAGTATATTTTACATGTTAAATTGATAAAGGAATTTTGTAGTCATTGTTATCTTAGAGCTATCAAAGTCATTCTTATATAAAAGTAACAAAAATTCCTTGCCAAATTCATTTAAATATTAAATTACTTGATGCATAGGAAAGTGCAATTTAAACAAACGGCCATCAAGCACTGGAACCAAATTTTTGCTTAATTCTGTATATTGCCTTCAAAATGTTATTGCATTTATTTATCTGTGGTAGATTTGCATTATCACTTCAATAGGACATTGGGTGGTATTGACCACTAAATTTGGATGTATCATTTCTTTCAAGTTGGAATATAGACATTTTTAAAGATTATTTCCAGCATTTAAATGTTGAGGAAAATACCACCCTCTGCTAGGCAATCCATGTCAACCTAGGTAATATAAAATCAGTCAGCAAGCGAGTTAGCTTCATTAATCCATTCATGTTATCATTGATGTGGTAATTTATCTGTATCAATTTTTATGGTCATTTTTCATGAATCTGGGTCGAGTTGCAATAAAATTTCACACAGAAAAGAATTGTTAGTTGTTAAATCCTATTTTGTTACAAATGTTTATTTTATCACAATGCAGATGCAAATTCAATGGGGGCGGGGTGAAAGATAATGTTCCCACTGCTACAGGCTCCTTATTTATATGTGTTACTTATTTTCAAGAAATGGGTCCTATGGGTGTGAAGTATTTCAACATCATTCTGTGAATGATTCCACCTCTTTTCATTGAAAAGAACTATGCAGAGATGTTATGTAATTGTGCAAATATTGTTGTGTGAAATGTAAAAATTAAGAGTATAAAGTTTTACTGTTAGATATGAGAGAATTGGGTATTGAAATCTGGAAAATATTCATTGTAATATTTTTGTATGTAGACGTAAAAAATATTTAGAGTGTAGGATATATTATGTGAATCCTGATACTGAACAAAATTAAAAGTATTATGTAAAGAGAATTCTATTTTCATTTTGCTGGTACAGCATGTTTGGCAATTGTGCTAAATGTCTCTTTCATGCTTTAAAAGCCAAAATTATAATGCTTGAGTAATTAATGTAAAAGTAAATATTTAAATTGTAAATTAGTTTGTTCAGTATTAAAGTTTTAAAATAAAAAAGAAGGAAGAGGGCTTCTTCTCTAATGATTGCACTCAAATCATTAACCTGTGAACCTGCATTATATTTACCTTAAAAGTGTTTTATTTTCACTCTAACGGTTAGATGCATATTTTTTTCATTTAAATATGCATTCTTCTCACTAAAAATTTATTTGTTACATTTATAATTACGAGCCATCTACTCAATCATAATGCAATTTGAAATTCATTCAATTTCTTAATTCACTCATTTTTTATGTACTAATTACAGCTCACTTTCTCACCTGTATATCTTTTCCCTTTTTAATTTCATTTGTGTGTTTCAAAACGAAGTTCTGAATGTTGCTGTTTTTATAATTTATAAACATTTGCTGAACATCATAATAAGAAAGAAAGTGTATCTTAAGTTCTCTAAAGAAAGGTAACTTATTTCCGGGGTTACCTAAAAGTCATGCTATTCGAAAAATGCAATGATCCGTAATGAATCAAATTCTAAATTTCGAGCCATATTTCCTGAATGAGTGAAGTATGAAACTTAAGAAATGTTATTTTATCCATGTTGAGTAACGAGTGATAATTTAAGTCAGAAACTTAATTTGGAATTTATGTGTTCCTTTAGCAGTGGGAACTTATTATTTAGATTAAGCTTCACTGATAGAAGTTTTGAACTAGATAGGCAGCCACGTTGGTTTACTTGGTTAATCACGAAATATATCACGGGCTCTGCAATAATGGTCTTTTTATGTCCAAATGTAGGTCCAAAGAAAAAATAAAATGTGGTAGGTAGGTCAGTGATCTAAGCTGGGATTATCGTCCTTATCTAAGAGGTTGCAGAATTGTTATGTAAAGTTTGATCTTATTTTTATTACTGAAACTGATATTGGTATGTTTCTTTGTATAAAAGCAAAATTTAGAAACATAAAAATTTGTTATAATTTAGCTGATTTATATGGTCTGGTGTAATTTTTGTAGGTGAAATTCAGATTTATATTATATTATTCTCATATTATTTTTAAAATTATCATATTTGTGTTATTTCTGAGATCATTTATTTGTTTATTTTTCTATGTGTGTTTAAATACTTCAAAACAAGGCCTATATGGACTGTAAAGTTGAAAAAGTATTTTTAAAAAAATATCAAGTTTTGTCCAAAAGTTATAGAATGTATTCTTTGCTCATAAATACAGAGGTTAAGAGCCTTGTATTGTTTTTCTTTGTTAATACTTTTACAAGTTGCATTTCTGATGAATTTTAATAAAGTGTGTGCACTGAACACTTACACGTATTATTCAATACTTTTATGGGCTTGGAGTCGCAAGACATATTATAGTTGCATACCTGCCAACTTGTACGTTTTGGCCGTACAATGTAAGTTTTTTTGCCCTTTTGTACGATCGTACGGTAAAGGTGTAAAATCGTACGTTTTTCAGATTTTTCATCAATTCCATTTTTTTTCCCTATATAACTACATTTTAACGACGAAGCTTCTTTAGAATACATCATTACATGTATTCATACGCGAGGCAAAGCCTAAACTTCGTTATATTTCAGCACTGGACGCGTACTTCGCGGAAAACTGGTCCGCGTGGTTGAGACTGCAATCCTTTTGCATCGTGCAAATATTTTAACATTTGCGAAACTTTTAGGTTACATTGACATATGCAACCTTAGGTTATCACATTTAATTATTTATTTTTATAATTTATCAATTTTTTCCTCTCCATTTTACATGTTTAGATTCTATCCGCGATTCTCTTAAAATCGGTTCTTTTGCTTGACATTTCAATCCTTTAACATCTGGTCAGTGCTTTAATATTTTTGATGGTTAGAAGTTATTTTAACGTGACTACCGAAGACTACTTTATTTTATTTCATTTATTTTCTTTTCATGCTTTTTTTCACCATCATGCTTATATTTAACTCATACGTCACTGAAAGTTGCGACTGAAATGAATTTATTCAATTGAAAATATAAAGAAAAGTTAAAATATCAATTAAAATATAAAAAAAAACTACTGAAAGTGACTGTGATATAATTACAATAACTTATTTAATGTCTGATTTTCATTAAGAAATACATTATTGTCTCCGTACGATTTTGTAGGAAAATAAATTGTAAGATTTTCTAAGTAGACATGTTGGCAGGTATGTAGTTGGTATGTAGTTCCAAAAAAAGAAGAAAAGAGGATCGTGATGGAAATGTTGGAAATATTTGGGAGTTATGGGGAGCACGGTGGTCGCCGATGCTTATTGACCAAAAATAGGAACAGAAGGGATGCAACAAAAAACATGCCCATTTATATGTAAATACATTCTGATCACCTAAATGCTCTTTTCAAAACTCCTTGAAAGGATAATATTAAATTCAGATGAGGCCATAAGCCAGTACCTTGCTCAGTTCTTCCTAAATAAAGACTATAAATGGGGCCTTGCCGAATAATCGCGAAAGTGTTAATAAACGAAACTTTTAACCTTTATATAAATACATGGCTCTGAAAAATTAAGCCAAAAAAAGAACACTACTTTTTACTCATCGTATTATGTCGCATAAATATAAAATCCTTTCTTAAAGTTGAATATTATATACTCAAAACATTACTTGACGTCCCTTATATCATTTCACTATATACTAATTGCACTACACAACAAAATAAAAATATTTTTTCCGCTGGGTTCGCAAGATGTAGCTATGATTTGCCATCTCAAAACTATGAAATACTGTAGTAAAAAATGTTATATTAGGTCAAGTTTAGTTGTGAAATGCATTTATTGATTTTGTGAAAAATTCTATGAAATAATGACAAAAATTGTTATTTTGCAATAAAAAAATAGTAATAATGAATGTTCAAACTTCTTATAATCAACAGTAGCAGTATCCCTCTGAAGACAACATAATTTTATTTCAATATTTGAAATACTTTTTAGGTGGTAAATCATAGTTACACCCTGTGAACCCAGTGATTTTTTATTATTATTTTGTTCCTTAGTGTTATTAAGTGTCTAATGTGTTACACATGCTGCTTAAATAAGTACAAATGCAATGAAATAAGATGAATATGATTGATCCAACCAGTTTACGTACCAGTTTCCCGCAGTTTACGTGCAGCATCAGAGCAACCTTTTTTCTTTGCTTTCTCTTTGTAAAATGCCCCCCCCCCCCTTTTTTGTTTGGAAATATTGAAGAGAATGAGTGGCAAGTGGTGTTGCACACTTTTAGTGACATTATTCTTGGGGGAAATTTTGAGCAGTCAGACATTAAAACTTAGGCAGGAATTCAAGTAAAACACAACTGCAATCGCTACTGGAAGTGAATTACTTTATCATCAATTTAACTTGGCACTGATGTCACTACGAGTGGAGCCAATAAGAGCTCACAAGCAGTCAGCGATCTCCTCTTATTCGTCAAGTAGACTGTGACGTTTTATCTAGCTCGTTTCTCATAGGCAAACGTCACGCTGACGTCACAATGTTTTTATCAAGAAACGTTCTAATGTAATTCATTTCCAGTAGCGATTGCAGTTTGCGATAGCCTGTTTCACTTGAATTCTTGCCTTAGTGTGAATGGGATTGCTGGGTTATTGGTTTTATCATCGTGCGCCCCCCCCCCCCCTTTCCAATGAATTCAGAAATAGAAAAAAGTCACCCAGTTTACTATCCACATTGTATTTACTTTTTAACATTTGGCTATTCATCTGGTTGTAAAAAATCTATACATATAAAATGGATGTACTGTCGCCCCCCCTTAAACGAATACTGTCGGTTCCAAGAAATTTTATTCGATTAAGCGGGGAACATTTTTTACCTTTCCATTTTGACAACTTTTGTCTCAAAACGTAATAATAACAAAAAATAGCTACACAAAGGAAATAATTAATGCTATTGGAAAAAAGATTTTGAAATAAGCAAAGTGAGGAACACAATAGTATAATAATTGAGTATTCATATTGTACTGTCATATGAAAATCATAAAGTAACTTACAACTTGTGTTACAAAAAATTTGTTTTCCCGCCTTTCATCACTTTTATTTTCTGAAACAGTTCACAATAGTGGTTTGCTTGCTCAAGGTCTTGGGGGAACACTTTTATTTTGTTCAACATTTATCTTAGCAAAAATTTTTGCAAAAGCCGACAAATATTCGATTAAGCGACAAATATTCGATTAAGCGGGATATTCGTTTATCCGTCACCGGATTATGCAGGGCTGAAAGTACGAGGGTAAGGTGAAAAGTTCTCATCCTGACACAGAGATGGCGAAATAATTGGTAAACAATTATGCTTCCGGTATGGGTGCATAGTAATTAGTTCGTATGACAAAGTCCAACTTGCTCCCTCAAGTAGTTTTTTTTTACACAATTTTTTTCAGTAGCCATCTGGCCTCTTTGTTGCTGAAATGGAAAAAGTTGAATATCGTGCCGTTGTAAAATTCTTCGTTTTGGATGGGTTAACCCCGAACGAAATTCATCCAAAGTTGATAAAAGTTTACGGGGACTCTGCACCTTCACTGTCAACCGTTAAAAAGTGGGCAGCCGAGTTTAAACGGGGTCGCACATCCCTAGACGATGACCCACGTGAAGGACGATCAAAATCCGCAACCGCACCGGAAATCATCGAAAAAGTCCATGATCTGGTGTTGGACAATTGACGAGTGAAAGTAAGTGAGTTAGCTGGGTCTGTGGGGATATTAGAAAAACGGGTGCGGAATATTTTGCACCAAGAATTGGGCATGAGCAAGATGGGTGCCGCATTTGCTGACAGTCGACCAAAACCAAATGCGAAAACGATTCTCACAGCAGTCTTTGGACCGATTCAACAGGGATCTGAAAGACTTTGTGCGGCGATTTGTCACCATGGATGAGACATGGGTCCACACGCCAGAAACGAAACAGCATTTAAAGCAGTGGTTGGAAGCTGGTGGTTCAGCACTAAAGAAAGCGAAGTTGATCCCATCTGCCGGAAAAGTTATGGCCAGCGTGTTTTGGGATGCGAAGGTGATCCTGTTAATTGATTATCTATTAAAGGGCAGAACAATTACACGAGAGTATTATTCTAACCCACTTGACCAGCTGGATTCCAAAATTCAAGAAAAGAGACCTGGCTTACAGAAAGAGAAAATCATCTTTCCACAAGACAACACACCAGCACACAAAGGAGCGTTGGCAATGGGAAAACTGCGGGATTTCAGGCGCGGATCCAGAAGGGGGTTATGGGGGTCATGACCCCCCCTTAACCGACAAAATATAGTAAAAAATTGCATTTTTGGTACTTATATTACGAAATCATTGTCTAACCCCCGCATTTTTGCCCAAAAATACACTTTGACCCCCCCCCTTTCCGAAAATGACCCCCTCCTTAGCCAGAAGCTGGATCCGCCCTTGCGGGATTTGGGGTATGATTTGCGCGACCCCCCCCCCCTCTTTCTCCTGATCTGGCCCCCTCGGACTTTTATCTGTTCCCAAACTTGAAAAAATTTGTCGCGGGGAAGCGCTTTTCATCAAATGAAGAAGTTGAGAGGACCGTAAATGAGTATTTTGACAACCTTCTAGACTCTTACTTCCGGGAAGGAATTCTGTTGTTGGAGAAGCGGTGGACCAAGTGTGTTGCGGTCAAGAGAGACTATGTAGAGAAATGAAACCATTTTTGACCTGAAAATCGCAGTTTTTCATTGTCAGGCCGAGAACTTTTCACCTTGCCCTCGTATGTATGTATGTATGTATGTATTGAAGTATATAAATACCTTTGTGCAATTCATGTAAAGTAAAAATACACAACTTTAAGGAAGCACAAGTATGCAGGGTTAATGCAGACACGTGTTTCGGCGTTACAAGGAACACCTTTTTCAATGCAAAAAAAAATTGAGCTTATGGATGTGTATCCAGACATCCGACAAAAGCAACGGGAACAGAAGCGAACAGCTTCGCTTTATTTGCTTTTTAAGCTGTTCGCTTCTATGCCCGTTGCTTTTGTCGGATGTCTGTGCACCCGTAACTTTTGCACCGTGCACTTTTGTTGCATCCCGAAATAAATAAACGTTGTTAGAACAAATAGCGTAGCTGTGATTTTCTGGAGCATTTTTTTCAAATTTAAGTACTGTAACAAAAGTTTAAGAAAAAAAATCCGCATTGGAAGAATTTAAATACTGCGAATATTCCTCAATCATATTTACAGAAGTTAAAATGACATAAAATAACAAATGGGAAAGTCAGACTGGAGAAAATAGAGAAGAATGTATTGTGATTTTCTTTTACGATAACAGAGAGAAAGAGTAATAACATTTTCGGGGTAAACAATTGTTTTAGCATAACCTTAGTAACGAAATGCAAAAATAGAGAACGCAAACGCGGATTTAAGGGAGAGGCGATATGCACGATCAGGGAGAGGGAGGAGATATTCGGCTGTCTATTTCTTAACATTTTTCCAAACTGAAGTCATAAAAACGCTATTGTGAGTGATCCTTCGTAATATTAAGGGGTTCAGGGGTAATTCTTTGATCAAGTTCCTAAGTTCCCACGAACACAATTTCAAACAGGCTTTAACAGTGCCAGAATGGGCGGTCGGCGAACGCCTGATGGGCCAGTAGCGAAAGTACTAACAAGTTTTTTTTTTTTTTTTTTTTGTTCTGTTCTGGGAAATTTGAAAAGAAAATGCATTCTTTAAGTGCTATTCAGAAGCATCGAAATTCTGTATTATTAAGAGAAACTAATTAAAGGCAGCCTTATAGCAATGCATGTTTTAAACATGTTCAATGTAGAAGAAAAATATCAGTATATTGTACTAACATACATACACGGCAAATTTCATTTTAAAAGAAAAGGAAATATCTCCATATATTATTTCTCTAAGCCGAATCCTATACCCGGTCGAAACTCGCTCATTTCTTTATCGAATTGCATGAAAATTTATGATTTTGAAGCTTATCCCGCGGGCTATTGACGAAAATTAGACCCACCCTCTAAAAAGTGTCGGTTCGTTTTTTATTCGAACTTCAATTTTTGGGCACAAAATTGACTCTATCTAGCGAAATAATTGTCGTATCGTCTCCATTTTGATTTCATTCGAAAGATTAAAAAAAATGCGTTCTTTAGAACGTTTCTCCGCTAGCGCCGCGTAACGAGAATCTCGAAAATCCACGTTTAAGCGATTTATAAGCGATTGAAGTTTGAAAAAGTTAAATTTTTTGCTCAACTGTTAAAATCGTTATACCATTGTTGTTCAAATCAATTTTAAATGCGACATTTCAAGCCAAGGCTTAGCTCGGTAAACCTTAATTGTAACTTTTATTGTTTCAAAATACTATGGTAGTTTTGCGATAACGTTAGTATTTAGTTTAGTAGTAGCCTTGGGTATTTGATTTAATTTAAGTCAAGGCTACACTAGATAGCGTTTTATACAGGCTTCTGCATTACTCAAAACATCAATGGTAAAGATTTGCCCGCTAGAGAGCGCTGAACAACGACCTCCCAAATGTTTGTTTACATTTATTAGCATGTTGTTTCCGCTGTAAAAAGTGACGTTTATCCTATCTTTTAGGGTTAAAAAATATTGATGTAGTTAACCGAAGTGGAGTACAGAGTGAATTGATGCCGAAGGCCCTCTTAGTACTGCTTTTTAGGGGAAATAAATTCCCTTTTCAGGTAAAGTTGGTCGCAACTCATGATTCAGTCATACGACATTCATTCATTGTTTACTTTCTTCGAATTAGCAACATATAGCAGTGGCGTTCAATTTTGACATCTCTGCATTAATAAAATATACGCTTTTCTTCGCAGCCGATAAATAAAAATGTAGCAATGAAATAATATTGTTCTATTTACTATTTTGTTTCATTACTGTTGCTCACACGATCTTAATTGCTACGCAAAAGCTCAGATGTTCATTTTGATAGCGTTGACCCATCAGAGCGATAAATGGCGAATCTATTCGTAGAGACATTTCATTTTGATGCCCCAGAATGAAATATACACTAATGAAGCGATGGTGTTCAACGGAAAGACGATTGACAACAAAACATATTAATTTCTTTAGTAAAAACGAAATGAGCATATATAATCGTTTGGTACTAAAGAGCAATACAAGTACGAAAAAAATAAACAAAACTACAATATTACGATGACCAACTGTAAAATTTTGTTTTCATTTACACAACATTAAAAGGTAATGTTCTTTTTATGTTAAATTTCACACATTGATAATATTTCGATAATTGGGAATCTGCTGTGGTTGCCAAATTTTTGGCGATAATTACTTTATTTTGTTGCTCTTTAGTTTATGTTTGCGAAGGAAGTATATTTCCCTCGCTCATAAATTGGACACAAAGATTTAACGCCAATAGTGAAAGATAACCAGACTTCCAATCACCGAAATCTTCCCTTTTTTGTTTCTAATTTCACACATAAGTTTAATACTTGAAAGTAAAATAATGGGCCAACTGAAAAAAAGCTGCGAAATAATGTAAGAATTCTTATTAAAAAACTCGCCAAATCAACTTCAAAAGCTCCATTAGCATGTAACATAACAAGTTTAATAAATATATCGAACCATTATTATCATTGAAATTTAAATTAAAATGCAAAATAAGAGAAAAGAAGACGATGCAAGCTTAAAATTTTAATCTTCGCTTAGGTGGTAAGAAAATACATCGCCAAGTTAAAAAACGTACCTATAACTGAAACGTACATACTACCAAAGATCTCGGTTATTGAAATATTCTCAAAAGCTTTACGGAGAACTTCCATTAAAATGTAAAAAAATCGCCAAATAAATTAATTTGACCATCTAAACTCATCAAAAGTTTTGATGGAGCTATCGTTCTAAAATCGCCATTTATCGCTCTGCGGTGCCAGTGTCGTTTCATAGTTAATTAATAATTAGAATCAATTAAAATGAAAAATAATTCACTAACTAATTAAAATAAGCCGTTAAAATGCAGAATAAACCAACAAATCGAACGAGCTATTAAATAACGTTAAAATACACTAAAATAAAATTGAATGCCAAATTGTAAAATGGTCGCCAACAAATTAACTTTTAATTTTGTCTTTTATTATTTGATTTGTAGAAATGTTAGTTACCATAAAATTCGATAGATGTCGCTGGAAAAGGACGTCCGTTTTTATCCCAAGGATTTTGATCAAATGAAGAAGCCTGTATAAAACGCTATCTAGTGTAGCCTTGTTTAAGTTTAGGGTTTTTTTTTTTTTTTTTTGCGGAATTCCGCACGGGTCACCTAGTATAGATAAATAAGCATGATAGCTTCTTAGCAGGGTTGGAATTTAGACCTAAAGGAGCCTTAAGCTATTTTAAGTGCGTATCTCCTTCCATAGGCGCCCATATGCGAAATTTTAAGGGGGGCTCAGATATTTTCCCCTTGGTTTAGCAGAATATTTTTTCCATTAAAAGCAATTTCAGTGCAGATTAGAGGTATTAAAATTTAACATTTTTAATAACTTATTCATTCATAGTTGAATTAGAAATACTTTTATATTTTTGATGACAAAACAAAACAGTACTGAAAGCAGGGAAGTACTGATTTCTAGGGGGGGGGGCTTGAGTCCCCTCTTGCCCCCCATTATGGGCGCCCATGTCTCCTTCCTATAGAGTCTGAACTGGACAACTCTATGTTGTAAATATAAAAAGGTCATTTTCAATATTTTTTTTCCTCTTTTTCACCTTTTTATCCTCTTTCTTTACCTTCACTAATACATAAAGCCGTGTTTTTCTTTCGTTTTTTAATGATTTTTGCTGTATTTTTTGGATTGCCTTAGTAAGAAAACGGGTATTAGAAAAGTGATGCAGGGACTCTCTCCAATTTAAAGAGGTTTCTACCCCGTGAAGATTTTTATAAAATGAAAAAAAAAAATGTACATTTTGATATTTATAAAGGGTAATTGGGACTACAACCAATATCAGGAGAAAAGATGTAAAAGCAAGTTGCAATTTTCAATTGAAGTTCAAACAATATAAAAATTTGTTTTTTCTTCGACAAATCGCTGACAGTACGACTGAGGAATAGCTGGGGAGGAGAAGAGATAACTCATCCTCAATTACTCAAATCAGCTTTCGGTACATAGTTTTTGGTCCCCCAAACCCGCCGAAAATTACAACACTAAATTAAGCGTAAAATAATCAATAGTAAAAAAAAAAAAAAATGCACAAAATTCATTGTATGAAATGTAGTACAGATTTAGAAGATAGGTACAAGAGTCAAAAGTTGTAACGCTCTGGCCATTCGAACAATTTATGGTTTATACTTAATAGGAAATAAAATTGCAGCACTTTTCAAGGAGATTGAATCAGTGGCGTATCCAGGAATTGATTTTGGGGGGTGCACATCGAACATCGATACTGTGATGAGAAAGGAAAAAAATCAAGAAATATGGTGAAACTTTAAAAACGCAGTTTTAATTTTTTCTATTGAACGTTGCTCAAAGATTTTTTTTTTTTTTTTTCACAAAAATGAATATCATGCAAGAACAATAAGGCGCAGGGTATATCGCTCATTTTCCTCTTACATTTCCACAATTACAGAATAACAATTAGTTTTGCTTCTTATTGTCGAAAACAGAAAATAATATGACAATATTATTTTACATAAAGTATTTTTCATTGAAAAAACCTGAAGCATATTTGCATGAAGGTTACATGTTTTTTCAAAGTTGGGTGCCACCATTTTTTATAGTCTTACAAAATCTTGGGGGGTACATTGGTCCCTTGGCACCCCCCCCCTGGATACGCCACTGGATTGAATTAATTATTGTTAATTCTGGACAAAAAAAATCAGCACTTCATTTGCATTTTCCATTCTCCGATATTTTAATACTTAATTATACAGGGTGTCCACTCCAATCGTGGACCAATAGCTAATTTCTAAACCATTAGAGATAAGCATATAGTTTATTTAGGAAAAAATCTCCAAATTATGAAAGGAATTTTGGGTCGATTCAATGTTTTTCAAAAAATCAAATTTTGAAAGAGTTACGAAATTTAAATTTTTATACAGCCCCCCAGTCCTATCAATCATATTTAGTAAAACATTCTTGACACTGTAACGTGTAAAACTAAAAAAAAATCACTCTTCTACCACAAAAATTGACCGAGTTATGACGTTTTGAAAAATCAAGATTTTGAAGGATTTCGCATACGGTCCCTTGAGCTATCTCTCGATTACGTCATGAATTAATGCAAAATCTTGATTTTTCAAAACGTCATAACTCGATCAATTTTTGTGGTAGAAGAGTGATTTTTTTTTAGTTTTAAACGTTACAGTGTCAAGAATGTTTTACTAAATATGATTGATAGGACTGGGGGTCCGTATAAAAATTTAAATTTCGTAACTCTTTCAAAATTTGATTTTTTGAAAAACATTGAATAGACACAAAATTCCTTTCATAATTTGGAGATTTTTTCCTAAATAAACGATATGCTTATCTCTAACGGTTTAGAAATTAGCTATTGGTCCACGATTGGAGTGGACACCCTGTATAGTAATTTTACAGAGTTGTTCTAGCTTCGAGACACATTTCTTTTTGTTTTTAAATATGTATAGAAAACTCATCACAATTTTTGTTTTTTCGTAATTAAAAACATGGCATAGTTGGTTTATTTTATTGGGTTTAATTGCGCAGGAACGATTGTTTAAAAGTGGAGTAATTACACAGAGTGTTAAAAACGGTATCCGGACATAATCCCGACAACCGAAATCCCGACAGTCGAAATTCCAACAAGCCAGAATCCCGACAGGGTCGAAATCCCGACAAGCCAGAATCCCGACAGGGTCAAAATACCGACAAGACAGAATCCCGACACCGCCAAAATCCCGACACCACCAGAATCCCGACAAGGTCAGAATCCCGACAGAGCCAGAATCCCGACATGGGCCGAAATCCCGACAGGGCCGGAATCCCGACATGGCCGGAATCCCGACTGGGCCAAAATCCCGACACGGACAAATTCCAGACGCGCCCGGAATCCCGACACGGCCAAAATCCCGACAAGGCCAAAATCCCGACAGGGCCAAAATCCCGACACAGCCAGAATTTCGAGTGGGTCGAATTGGGTCTGGGTCCTAATCCCGACAGCCGAAATCCCGACAGCCAAAATCCCAACAATCGAAGTCCCGACAAGCCACTGTCAAAATCCCGACAAGCCAGAAACCTGACAGGGCAAAAATCCCGAAAAGCCAGAATCCCGACAGGGCCGAAATCCAGATCTTCCTGGTGGCAGATTTTTTTAACCAGTGAGCATTGTTATTTCTATTTTATGAGTGGTATGCAGCAGGCTACCTTGTCTAGTAGTCAGAGAAGTCTCATCCTGATGGTTGCGGTCCCGGGTTCGAATCCCTGCTCAGGCATGGATGCACTTTTTATCTTCTGTCCTTATTTTTCCTGCATCAAAAAGACATTTGAATTGTTGACATGTTTCAATTGCGCTTCGCGCATTTGAAGCAACGAGGAAAGTTTCAGCAAACTACTCGCAGTCACGGCGGCTCTAGGGCCGTGGTAACCTGATTGGTAAGGCGTCAGACTCGTGACCGGAGGGACCCGGGTTCGATCCCAGCCGATCAAAAATCCACCGTCTTGATTAATGGTGGCAGGGGGACGTTAAAAATGTCGTAGACACAAAGTCCTCCAAGTGAAACGATACCTCTGGGGGTACTGGGCCAAGGGTTTGCTCGGTCCTTGGTCTGGTTCAAAAAAGAACAGAGCGCTCTTCAGGATCCTATCTTGGTTAAACCACGAGGTGTGGTTGGTACGGGGGACCCTGGAGTGTGTGAAGTCACGGCGGCTCGCTAGGAGAGGCGCTTTCGCTCCTTTTCTGTTTTCCTGCATCAAAAATATCGGAATTACATGGGAATGAGATGGTTTTCGAGGATGCTTACCAGCAATTTTTCTAAATTGAAGGCCAAAAAACACAATTTTAAACAATCTTCAATGACGTCAGGAGGTTCGGGGCTATCCCCCCCCCCCCCAAGGCCGTATCCAGAAAAAAATTTCGGGAGGGGCCCAGTTTCGCACATTGCCCAAACACACATACATTTTTGTGTGTGCATGAGTCGAATTTCTAGCTGACCCCCCCCCCCCCATTTTTTGATGTGTGCGTGTTTTTTTCATTTCTTTATTCTTATTATTTTCTTGACCTGACCTTTATTGGAGATAGAGACATATGCAATGAGAACTTTTTTAAGTGGAGTAGAATATCCATAATTTTAGGGGGTCCGGGGGTTTCTCCCCCGGGTAAGTTTTTGAAAAAAAGTTTTAAAATTCTGCATTTTGAGGCCTTATATGGGGCAATTGGAACTTCAAAAACATGTTGGAAAAGTAGGCAAACAACAATCTCATAAATTTTCTGCATTCTTTTGCAAATTAAGATTAATCAAAGCATAAAAAAATATTTAGTTTAACAAACGATTAATATTAAGCGACAGAGAGGAAGAACAAGGGTGGAGAAAAGATTAACACATTATCACTTGCTTACATCGGTTTTCATTCACTATAGTTACATGGTAGTTTTTGATCAGTTCTCCAACTTAGAGTCCCTGTATAGAAGCGCAGCTTCAGAGTCTCGCAATACGCGACCTCCGCTCGTTGGTCGAAGCGTTCAGTTTACCGCCGCAGGCAATAGAGATTTTCCTCCCGTAGACTTAACATGAAGCGTCCGTGAAGCTATCAAAAATACGACGCTTCCGATGAAATACAGCTATGCACCATTCTTTTGCTTACTTATATCATTGCATGAAAATTTACTCTATCTGTATATGCAATTATTTCTGGAAAAATCCCCTTATTTATTTTTAAATCTTCATTTTTGTGTTACGGTAGGGAAGCATACATGTAGTTTCACTTATTATTTGCTTAATATCTTAATATAACTTGTTTATTTCTGTGTTTTAGGATATTTATTTATTCATTTTGTTATTATCACTTAATTATGCCACCGTAAAAGCAGTCTAATGCTTTTAATTTTGCTTTTATGCTCGTTTAAGCGGATCCTTAGCTTGGCAGGTTTTGGCAGCAGCAACGCTCGCCAATTTTTTTATCGCGTGCGAGGATTTAAATTTACGTTCTCTTACTCCTTTCGCATCGGAACTTTTTTTTGTTATTAAGGTCTTATTTTTTCCAAATAGCGCCCCCCCCCCCTTTTAATTTAAAAAAAAAAAGTGACTTCTTTATCGGTTTACAAAAGTCGTAAAATATACAATTTCAGACTTTATAACTTAGATTAAAGCACATTTTCTTTGAGGGATGGTGGAAATGAATTTATTTCTGACAAATTCAAGTTTTAAAGACGAGGTATTGAGACTTTCTTTTTCTTAAACGTTCTTTTTTCTTTATTTCCATATTTTATGCTTCCTAGTTGATTCATTTGTTTCCCAAAGCTATAATTTTTATTTACACTAAATATGCTATAAAAAGAATTGGTAATAATGTAAAAGTTTCACCCTAATGCATGACGGGATCATCTAAAATGTATTAACAAAGCTGTAAGAAATGCGCTGTTTTAATTACAAAGAATGATGGTGTAAACAAAATAACTTTTATTTTGTGTCATTTTCGGCAGACAAACTGAAAATGAAAAACATTCTAATTCCTTTAAATATCTTTGCTACAGAATATAGAATACATAAATACAGCAAGGGGGATCTTTACGCATCACGTGCGTAGGCTCCTAGGGCACCATAAAAGGGGGTAGCTTAGGGGGGGGGGGGCTACAGCTGACTTTAAAAAAGAAGAAATTTCCTGTTGAATTTTTAATACATTTATGACCGTCTCTTAAAAACAATAAACGCAGATGGATGGATGTGAAGTATGTGAGAAAAATGTAAAACACACTGTACTTAACTCAGCTCTTTCAAAACATGAAAAAGTCAACATTTTGTACGCTTAAAAAAGGTGAGGAGAAAAGCCCTTTTACTTTTGAAATTGAGTGGCACCCCCCCCCCTCCCCCCCCTCCCCGCCTTTCACCCATCCAATCCCCCCGTATGAGCTGCGTATGACCATATGTTGCTTTGTTAAGTAATCTAGAAACCTGGATGAATGAAGTTAAAAAAAAAAAAAAATCAAGATTATAAAGTACGAGTAAAATCAAGTATTAAAAAAAAGATTAAAATAGAAACATTCTTGATTTATTCATTTAAATATCTCGGATATAAAAAAATCTCATAACTACAACAATGCAAAATATGAAAAATTTATGCTTTTAAATTTTCTCAATATTTCAAAAATGTGTGGAAAAGTATCTTTACCTCTTTACGCATCGTATGTTGTTTTGCCAAGTAATCTAACAGGCTAAAGTAGCAGTTTTGCGAACTAGAAAATCGGACAGAATACAGCGAGCGATTACGCGCCAATTCTCGCTCGCGCTTTTCTGCAAGCAACCTCATTTGGTAAAGTCGCTCTCCGTATTGCAGGACTCTGAAGCAAAGCTTCTATATAGGGACTCTACTCCAACTCACCGACAGACACAGCACTTAGTAACATAAAATAACCAATAGTATAAAACACATAAAATTCTTTAAAAGAAATAGTGTAGAGATTTAAAAAATAATTAACGAGAGAGTAAC